>CASBWL010000516.1:0-101000 GCA_949130495.1 Sambucus nigra
TTTTAAATCCGAACTTGAAAACCCTTTTTAAATAATCATCAGTCTAAGAATCACATAAGTGCTACGGATATCAATCAATACAAAATAATTAATCCATCTAGATCAAATAAAGCAAGTCAACTAACCATACATGAAACCATCCTGACAAGAGTTAACTCCGAAGGAGTACTAAATACTAGAAAATATAAATAAACATAAACCTCTGACAAAAACCAAACAGAATAGGAAATCGGGCGACACATGCCCTAAATATGAAGAACTAAAGAAAGAACTGAATCAGTGAAGAGGTCATCTAAAACGAAGGCCTGCAACTCCCACATAAGCTGCAGCACGTCCAACCCAAAGAATCTATACATGACGCCCTTGTGGCTGGGCACCTGTAATACATACATACATACACACACACACACACACACACACACACACACACACACACACACACACATATATATATATATATATATATATAATAAAAGATGAGGGACTTTTTGTCCTTCCCAACTAACGGTTCAGATTAAATTTGTTGGATTTGGTCTTTATCAACTGTCGACTGAGATTAATTCTGGTGAGTTTTGATCTTACCCAACCGACGGTTGAGATTAAATCTTCAAAGTGGGTATTCTACGATTGGAAATCATGCCAAAAGGAGTGGTTAAATGGTAATTAATCCTAAGTCGGCACAAGGCTCAAGAAACTCATAGATACATCAGCCTCGCACACGTCCAATCTTTCATCCACTACACAATACAGACACATTGCCACCTTTCTCTCTCTCTCTCTCTCTCTCTCTCTCTAGGAATGCAATGGTGATTTTTTTCACCGTCTTCTCCCATTGGTACTTTATCACATAGATACTCATACCTCCTCAAATGCTATCTCAACAAAAATATCCATGTTGCCATCGACTAATTTTTTAGATCCGTTTACAAGATTCTCGATGAGTTGAAGAGTGAGGGAGGCGGTGTGTTTTCCTCACCTGTTGAGAAAAAGTTAGAAAAAAAAGTAATGGGAAAACTATTAATATTTCTATTTACTATTTTTTTTTGCAGGAAAAAGATATGAAACGGTTTAGCTGGAGAACAGGGACGGTAAGGGTTGCGTAGTACTACATGGGTCTTGGTTATGTTTCAGAGCTTGGGTGCATCCTCTTTGAAAAAATATTATATCATTTGGTACTCTTCTCATACGATCTCTTTCTCACTTTTTAATTAGTTAATTTCTTCAATATTTTTACCTTCTCAAAAGTGGGTTTTTCATGATCTTTGCTTCGTTGTTGACACCAGTTGCACACAAGTGGAGGGTCGTGACAGGAGAATACACATGCTAGCGACATGGAGATCACTGTTCAACCCCAAAACACAAACCCCTCCTCCTTTCTTCCCCACCCTTCCCGGTTCAGATCTACACAGTAATCTCCTAAAATCACAACCCAAGTAAAGGACAAGCTAAAAAACCACTGTAATAGGAGACTCTTTCCCAACCCAACACGTTAATCCCTTAGAATCAAAACGCCAAAATAGGTATCTATTCGTAGTATAGTGGGGTTTTTTGATTTCACACAGATTTTTCCCTAATATATGATTCTTGAAGATGAGGTTTCCAATGGGTTTCATTTTGATAATAACCCACGGCTCTTTTTTCACTTTAAGAGGTTGTCGTAGGTTCCCAACCCAACCTGTTTATTGTTTTTTTTAAGTATTCTATGTTTGGTACTTGAGAGTTTTTTTTCCCAGATCTCCGTTGAAGATTTTTTCCAGATTTCTGGTGATGAGTTTGTTCATGTCCGTTTCATACTTTAAGAGGTTGTTGTAGGTTCCCAACCCAACACGTTTATTGTTTTGTTTTAGTATTCTATGTTTGATACTTGAGAGTTTTTTTCCAGATTTTCGTTGATGATTTTTTCCAGATTTCCCGTGATGAGTTTGTTCGTGTCTGGTTTCATATTTTTCGGTTTATCACTTATGTTATAGTATTCTCTATTTTGTTTTTTCTAGATTTTCAGTTTATCATTTATATTTGGAACATATAATGATTGAGATTACAGATCTTCGGTAACTGCTTTGCTTATCTCCGGTGATGAGTTTTTTACCTGATCTTCGCTGACTGCTTTTTTTTGTATTCGGTGATGAGTTTATTTTCCAGATTTATCATTTATGTTTGGAACATATGATGGTTGAGACTACATATTTTATTACTATTTTACATTGGGGTTGCAGGTTTAAAGATAGCTGACGGGACATTGGTATGAGGGGAGGAAATCCAGGGCTGTAGAAACTCATCAATTCATCTAATCTTTGGGGAGGAAGTAATGATGGGATTTGTGGGATATTTTATTAACCGTTTTACAACATTTTTTATGTTACTAGAAATTGACTATTTGTTGGATTTTTTATTAACATATTTTAATATCATGGTGCTTTTTTTTGTGCTTGGAAAAAAAACAGAACTTTATTTATTTTATATTTTGTATTGTTATTTGTGTATAATAAAACCCGAGAATATGTTTTCTCAAACTTTAATTGGTGGGATGTATAAATGGTTAGATTGATCAATAAAAAAAATTGTGAAAAGTACTAAACTCAAAGTGGGATAATTGTGGATGTTTTGAAATTAAGAAGACTTTTAATAATTTTGTAAAAATTGATTTCTACCATATTCAAGTTTTACACAGAAAATTTGAAATTTAAGCTTTAAAAATTAAGAAATAATGTTGTAAACACGTGGGTTAGAAGAAATAAAACCAATGATGAAATAATTACACAATGATAACTTATGGTTGATTAGACTAATTTAATGGTTTAAGGAAATGTAAAAACTCTAATTAATACACAATGGAATTTTTATTTTGAGATTGAGTAAACATATGTTTAAGAATAATCATGAATGTTCTAAAAATAGAGAATTGTTTAATTCATTAAAGTATCCTATTTGTATTCGTCGACTAATAGGATTTTTGGTCTTTCCTATTCAACGATTGAAATTGAATACGGAGAACTTATATCTAATATTTACACATTAACTTATTAAGGGTTCGAAATATCCAGAACGCTTTAACAACCGTGCCATCGACACGGGTACATCCTAGTATATATATATATATATATATATATATATATAAGAGAGAAAAGATAGAAAACTGGTCAGATCCCGAGTGTAAAACAGTTTTAAAAATTATTTAGCAAGTATTTTAAATGCTTACCGGATAATGCAACAACCATGTTAGTATGCGGCACTCTCTTGGGAATTCTTACCACTCATCTAGTGTGCACACCTACCGTACTAACAAATCTCATAAGTTTCTCTAACTTCTTATCCATAAGGTTTTATCACGTGAAAAGCAAGGTTATGATATTTACTTTAGGAAATCAATCTCTTCAAGATTTCTTACGTTATTTAGAACAACTCAATACCGTTATAAAGTTCCCGAACACTTAAAATAAAGTTAAAGCATTTATTCATTACTTAACTAGAACCCCACATAAAATCTATAATGATGGCATACTCTGCTATCAAGTCCCCGTATCACTCGTACTAAGGGAAATACTAGTTCATAATCACTCTCGAACTGTATTAACACAAACACATACAAATGGAGGCGAAGCATAGTTCCAAGTAACTAAGAGGTCAGTACATAACCTCACGTCTCTTAGGACCATCTGACTCTCACTCAAATAGCCTGTATCAAGGATATTGTCTTCTAGGGTATGAGCCAATATCCCCCCCATAAAGGTCCAATCGAGATAAGACTGTCCTAGAACGAAAACCTCTGTGATAGCAAGTAGCTCAGTTATTTTTTTTACACAGATACATAATATATGCACAATCACACAGTCATATATATAAATATTCACATTTATAAATTAGGTACGCCCACGACCCATAGTTATAATTATCCGTTCTTAGCACATATTACTCCATTATCTCGTATAACGGATTCGTCTATTTTATTCTCATTTATAATTTATTTCATACTTACTTCTCATCTCTCGAAGTGTTCTATCTCACTAAGTATAATTTTAGTAGGTATACTCTCACTTACCTTCTGATCTAAATCCTTTACGAGTCTCAATCTTTAAGTTAACGTGTGTACAATTTTCTATGTGTGAATAACTCCTCGTTAATACACAATTTCATCCCACATTAAATTTCACTCAATGGAGTCTACCTAGACCCTAATGGTCCTCTTTATAACCCATTATACTCTATCGATATTAATCAAGGGTTCCTACGCGTTTTAACCGAATTAAACAAAAAGGAGAAAAATATGCAGTTTTCCATGAGGGATCGATCGATCGAGGAATTGGGTCGATCGATCGATCGTTGATCGATTGATGATCTTGGTCGATTGATCGATCAAGCAGTTATGACAAATTCTGCCATTGTTAAGTTACGGGTTTGCTTCTCCAACCTTAACCAAAACTCAATTAACGTTCCCTAAACTCCCAAACAACATTACTACTAGTACTATATACCTATATACATGATTTCCTATGTGAAACATGATCAAATTCATCAAAGGTATCGAATTTTTGGGGTAAAATTAACATAAATATCAAGAACCCTAATTTTTCATGAAACATCTATTCTTCTAATTCTTTTCCAGATTTCTTGCTTCTAAATCCATACGAATTCATGGGTAATCCTCTACATATGATTGATATGTCAAGAATATATTTATTTCCTCTAAAACATGCGATTTAGAGTCACTAAATTAATAATTTCTTCCATAAAATATGTTCTTAACAATCCTAAACTAACATGGGTGAGACATTAACTAAAAACAAAGAAAGATAGATACTTGCCTAGAATTAAAGGTTCTAATTTGTGGATGAAAAAGGTATGGTTGCATTCCTCGTCGTTCGATCTACGTTTTGGTGGTGGGGGCGGTGTAAACGGATGAGTTCTTAGCCTTCGATTGCTTGGAAAGCTTCTTATCTTCTTCTCTAATGACCGTTCTTAGGTTCAGTGTTTGTTAACCCTAAAAGACAACTCCTAATGGCTGATATATCCTTAGTAAATTCGTGGGTTTAGTTACCCAAAAATACAAAATGTCTAATATACCCTCGCGGGATGTCCATTAGGCCTAAAAACGTCCCAAGACCCAAACTAAACCCCCGGGTACACTTTTCTGATTAACTCGACCCTTTTGGACACTTTGGCACACTCGAAATGACCATACGAGTGACTTATAATTTATTCACTTATAATAATAATAATTTAGTCTCGACACGACACATGGGCGTCCTGACTTAATTTCCATAATTGTCGTATTATTCACTCGTGACAATTTTAATAAATTCAATTCTACATATTACTTTACTGAATAAGTAATATTTAACAAATCAGTAAATTTCCAATAATTACTAACTCTCGTCAGGCTAGTAGATATTTAAAATAAATTTCTGAATTAATATTAAATTAATTTATCTCAATTAAATTTAATAAGTCCCTAAATTTAAAAGCCATAAAAATACGGGGTATTACAGTTGTACACATCTGGGGTGGGGTCCCAGAATGGAACGCTTTGCCTATGGGATGGGGTTGTGGAAGTAAATTTCGAAAGGGTAGGTAGAGTTCTATAAATACACGGAGTTTCATCTGGGAAATGAAAATAGGATTAGATTATGGAAGGATCAGTGGGGGTAAGAATGACTCTCTAGAGGATCAATTCCCTGGGATTTTAGGATACAAGGGTATAAGGATGCCTTGGTAGATGACCATATGCTAATGGTAGGGAGTCAAGTTGTGTGGAACCCTGAATTCAGAAGGCAACTGTGGGACTGGGAAATAAAGAAAGTTGAGTCCTTCTTCGATTGGTTAGGAACTACCCTAATCCATTGGGAGGAGTAGATGATTTGAGATATGGTTCAGGCCGGCTGGTGATTTTTATGGTGAAAGAATATTATTTTCCATTGAGAGGGAATGGGAGCGAGAATGCTAACTTTTCGTGAACGAGATTTGGAAGCAAAAGGCGCATCAAAAAGTTTTGTTCTTTATCTGGATAACTATCAGACATGGTATATGGACTAATGAGGTCCTGTAAGTGAGGTGACGATCGATGGCTAGTCGATGTTGTTTTCATAAAGAGGAAAAAGAGATGACCAATAATCTACTATTTCATTGTTTGGTGACGAGAGGTCTTTAGGATGTGTTCTTATCACTTAGTCGGATTTCATGGGTGTTGCAAAAATCGTTGAGGGGTCTATTAAAGTCATGGAATCTCCCGAAAGGATAGAAGGGAATCAGGAATATTTGGAGGCTATTACCACATTATATTTTTTGGACGATTTGGTGGGAAAAAAACTAGAGGTGTTTTGAAGAAATTGAAGTTGCTTCTCTTAGACTTCATTACTTATTTTTGAGTTCACTATTGGTCTGATATAAGGAACGTCATAATGCATCTATTATAATTTTTTGAGTTTTTTGGCAGATATGTGTAGTGTTAGGTTGTTGTCGTAGTTTTTTTTTTTTGGGGGGGGGGGGGGGGTGCGGGATTTTATGGATCTCCTTCTTCCTTGTTTATTATGTCTACTTCCTATATACTGATTCCGCCACCTTGGTGGATTTGCTAATATCATTTACTTATGAAAAAAATTGTTGATCTTTTTTGAAGAGGGTCATGGTGACACTCTCACCTTATTGGGGGAAATATTTGAATAATAAATAAGTAGTTGTCTTATTTTCTACAATTTTTAGAAATTCCACCAATCAATTGAACGGACCACCATGACCCTCTTTTGAAAAAGATCAATAAATTTGAACACTCTTTTCATGTAACATTACTCTATTTAAATTAGATTTTGCCAAAACAATATAGGGAAAAATTAAATTGTAACAGTTGAGCTCTAGACCACAAGAGATGATCCACATTTCATGCTACTTGTAAGAGGTATGGTCAATGCAAGAGTAATGAGAATCATCCCTTATGGTCCAAAGCTTAACTGTAACATTGTTATTTTTTCTTATATTTTTTTTGTCATTTCTAATTTTAATTTGTCTTGTATATATAGCTATATGATGTGATCCTTGTGAGGAAGACTATCTACAATGTTGATACCAAAATCTACCACCCTACGTGGACCATTCCCAAATTAGCATGTGTCATCTAATATGGCACTAGTCCAAGACAGTCCGATCAACAAGTAAGCTCGGTGAACATGGAAGACCGACCAACCACTTGTATTGACGGCAAATCGACAGCAGTCTTATAGCCTGTATTGGTTATGAAGTGACAACGTGCATATGTTTAATGCTCATTATGTATTAATGTAAATGCCTAACTAATAAAGGCATTCCATTATTTCACATGACAAGAATCAAGACCCCTCTTGGGCTATAAGTACATTGTATTATCCTCAGTGGAAGGGGATCGAAAAACAAATCAAGGCCGTCAATACATAACAGAGGATGTAAGCTATTTCTTGGAGCCGAACCACTCCAAAAATCTTTTGTGTCTTGTTTTCATTTGTTTATTTTATCTGTGATCAATTAGTTAGGCCTAGTCTAGTTTTTTGCATCAACATATTGGCACCGTCTGTGGGAATATATTACTAAGCGCTGTCACTCATTCACCATCCATGGATGAGATTCCTGAACCAAGTACCAGAAATGAGGGAATTCTGCCTAATCCCTTTGCCCCTCTAAATAACCATAATTTAACAGGAACTTAGGCCAATTTAGCCAAAGTTTAAGAACCTATGCAAGATACCATGCAACAGTTGGCCCAAACTATGCAAGCTCGAGTTCCTGCACAATTTAATATGCTGCCGTCGCCATCCAGGAGTGCCGAATGTAGCCATTCCAGAACTTCAAAGGATCCTTCATACCTGCCTGGAGCAACTTCCTCCATCAGGGTTACTAATTCCTTTGATGGAAAATCTCTCATCCCAGAAAGATTGAGTGCCTTAGAAAGAATAAGTAGGGACTCTCCTTTTGATCGTCTAGGACCCAAGGGAAATGCCCAAAGGGTTGCATCGAGAGATACTCGATGACCATGTGATTAAAGTGAGGATTCAGCCCAATCCAGATTAAGCAATTGACAAATCATAGATCCAGTCAGAGGAAAGTTTTGCAAGAAGAAAGTTCATCGCGATCTGTTAGTCGATATGGAAAAACTATTACCCATAGATCTGGGACTGGAAGTTAAGCTTGGGAAGGTCCTATTCAACATTTGGAGAATAGGTTTGGAGAAATGGCCAAGGCTAAGAATCCCCTCCAAAGAATTTTTATTAAGGGATCAACCTTTGTGCAAACCATCATAGATTTCCCTACCCCAACCAAGTTTAAATCTCATGTGGTCACTCCCAAATATGGTAGGAAGACTAATTCAGTTCTTCATATAGAATAGTACCAAGCAGCTGCTGATATCTATGATGTTCCTGATGAGATGAGATGTAGGGCATTGTCGATAACAATCACTGGATTTGCTCAAATATGGTACAATAACCTTCCCCGGGGAAAAATTTCTTGCTTTTAATAACTCATCGATCTTTTCATTGGTATTTTTTTCTTTGGAGCAAAGCCAGTGAAACGAGTAGCTCATTTGCTCAGTGTAAGAGTGAATGAAGGAGAAAGTATGAGGGATTACATCACTCGTTTCAACAACGAGAAAGTGGAAGTCATTAATTATGAAGAAAAAATTGCAATCACTGCCCTAATGAGTGGTTTTCTCCCTGATAAATTATATTACATGTCGGAAAAAGATCCACCAAAGACGATGACAGAATTGATGGACAAAGCAGCGAATATCATGATGCTGAGGAAGCTATGGATACTAAAAACAATTCAAATGCAAAAGAGAAAGCAAAAATAGAAGGGAAATCAGATAAGAAGGAGCACAAGAATCATAATGAGCACAGGGGTTCGAAAAGAAAGGAAGGTCTAGATTAACTCAAAAAATTCACTAACTACACTCCCTTAACGGTAGACATAAATCATGTGTTGGAATAAATCAAGCACAATAATGATTTAAGTTGGCCAAAAAAGTTGAGATCACCTGCTAATAAAATGGACAAGTTGAAGTATTGTGAGTTTCAAAAACACCACATTCGTACTACTAACCGTTGTATTGCCCTCCAGAATGAGATTGAAGAGCTGATTCGAAGAGGACAGTTGGAAAGATTTTTTAATTGGCATAATGGTAGGAGAGATGGAGGTAGAGGTCGACAGAGATCTAAATCCCTAATTAAGCTCAGAGAAGAGAAAAACAGGAACCACGACGATGATCCAGAAGATGATCATGATCTTCCCAAGAAGCCTAGACAACCAGAATGTAAGGTATTCACACTCAATTTTGGATCTTTTGATTGTCACATGATTATGTGGAGATGCCATAGGAGGAGATCATACATATGAAAGGAAATATTACCTCAATGAGGCTGAAGCATGTTCCTATATCTAGTGGATCAACCTCGCCAAAGAAGATCGACTAAGAAAAGTTATTAAGGATAAGCTCATAATTGTCTTTTCCAAAAATGATTTATCTGGAGTGTTTTATCCTCATGATGATCCTTTAGTGATCAGAGTTAGGATGAAAGAAGTATTGGTAAAAAGAACATTAGTGTATAACAGTAGTTTGGCAGACATCATGTTATATCCCTGTTTTGATAGTTTGGGTTTAAAACTCAATCAACTGGAACCTTATCACATACCACTCATTGGATTCTCAGACGAGAAATTATTTCCTTTGGGTACTATCAAGCTAGAAATATTGATTGGGACATGACCGACAAGCATGAAAAAGAAGGTGAGATTCTTTGTAATGGACAAAAATGTTCATTCTTCTTATAATATGATTATAGGAAGAGTTGGTCTGAAGAAGTTCAAAGTTGTAACCTCTACTGTTCATCAATGCCTGAAATTACTGACCAACTTTAGAGTTGGAGTAGTAAAAGGAGATCTGAAATTAGCTCGGGAGTGATACTATTCCTCTGCTGAGGAAGAAGATATGCTGGAGACAAAGATAAAAACAACCTCTTATCAAGTAGATACATCTGAGACCAATAACGAGTCTCAGGTTGAAACCTTAGATCCACGAGATGAATTTATGCTCGAAAAGGCCAAGTGATAGAGGTAACAAAAAACATTATTCTGGATGATGATAAACCAGAACGAACAACTCAAATAGGAGCATAATTGGAACCAGTCCTTGAACATGAGTTGATAACTTTCTTGAAGTAAAGGAAAAAGGTGTTCGCTTGGAGTCATGAAGATATGTTAGGCATAGATCTAAATTTTTCTGAGTCATGAGTTTAATTTTAATAGTGAGTTTAACCTGTGAAGCATCAGAGAAGAGTTTTCAATCCGAAAAAGAACCAGACTATACAGGAAGAAGTGGAGAAACTTTAAAAAGCTTCCTTTATTGAAGAAGTGAAATACCAAGAGTGGTTGGCTAACGTAGTTATGGTCAAGAAGAAGAACAATAAATGGAGGATCTATGTGGACTTCACTGACCTGAACAAGGCATGTCCAAAGGATTGACCACTTTCCTTTGCAACGAATTGATCAATTGGTAGACGCTACTTCAGGGCATGAGCTGTTGAGTTTCATGGATGCATATTTTGGTTATAACCAGATTAAAATGAAGCCTGAGGATAAAGAAAGTACTTCTTTCGTAACTCCCCGAGGAACTTATTACTATAATGTTATGCCTTTTTGTTTGAAAAATGCAGGTGCTACCTATCAGAGACTGGTAAAAAAAGTATTTATGGAGCAAATAGGCAAGAATATGGAGGTGTACGTGGATGATATGCTCACTAAGAGAAAAAAATTTGGTCATATTGTCGACCCTAGATAGAAATTTTATCAATTGGAATGGCACCAGATGAAATGAAATCCCACCAAATACGTCTTCAGAGTGCATTAGGGAATGTTCCTCGGGTATATAGTGAATCAAAGAGGTATTGAAACTAATCCAGATAAGATTAAATCTCTGATCGAAATGCAATCGCTGACCTGTAAAAAGGATGTTCAAAGGCTAACTAGGCGCGTAGCATCACTTAATAGGTTTGTGTACTGAGTAACGGATAAATGTTTGTCATTCTTTAAGGTACTCAGAAAAACCTTTTAATGGAACGATAAATGTGAAAAATCCTTCCTGGAGTTGAAGAAGTACCTGGGAACACCACCACTACTTTCTCGACCAATGTTGGGAGAAAAGATGTATTTTTATCTGGCGGTATCTGAGTCAGCAAGTAGCTCCACCTTAATCAGTGAGGAAAATGGCGTTCAAAAACCAGTTATTACACTAGCAAAGCTTTCCGAGGATCATAAATGAAATATCCCAGACTAGAGAAATTGGCACTGGCCTTAATTAAATCTAGTAGACAAATGAAGCCATACTTTTAAACCCATACCATAGTGATATACACTAACATGCCATTAAGGAAGGCTTTGCATAAGCTAAAGAAATCTGGAAGGCTGGTGTATTGGGATGTGGAGTTGGGGGAATATGACCTTGTGTAAGAACCAATGGCTGCTTTAAAAAGCCAAGCTGTGGCTAATTTGATTATAGAGTTCACTTATCTAGAGGTTCCCGAGCAATAAGGAACTCATGTTGAGCAACATGTAGGAGTTAGTAGACCTACTAGAGATATACCCAACCAAATCCAAATAGGGAAAATCGTAGAAAAAGATCAACCACAACCATCCAATGGGCTACCGGAGATGAAGAGGAAATATGAGGAGGCGAAGGATAAAATCTTCCATCAAGGGATTCTAATAAACCAAGCATTTGACAAACATATTCCCATATGGAGTTTGTATATTGACGGGTCATCTTGGGAAACCGAATGTGGGGTTAGAATAATTCTCAATACTTCAGATGAGATAGATGTAGAGTATTCTCTACTATTCCAATTCCAAATCTCCAATAATGAGGGAGAGTATGAAGTTGTGGTTGTTGCCTTAAATCTAGCTAAATCACTGAACGCCAAGAAAGTTGTGGTGTACAATGATTCACAGTTAGTTATAAATTAGGTGTTGAGATTATATGCATCAAAAGGAAAAATGATGACCATATATTTGACAAAAACTTTGGGAGTAATTACCACTTTTCTAGTAGTTCAGATAGTCAGGATTATAAGATTGGAGAATGCGTGAGCAGATGCACTTGCTCGGTTAGCTTCAGCAACCAGAACGGAGATATAAAGAACAATTCCTATTGAGCTACTGGCTAACAGGAGAATTGATAAATATCTGAAGGTTAACTTTATTGCAGTTGATATGGGGCCATATTGGAGGGATCCCATAAGAGCATATATTGAAGATGGGATTCTTTCGGTCGATCTACTTGAAGCTAAGAGACTGAAATACAAAGATGTAAGATATGTGCTAGATGGTGGTGTGCTATATAGAAGAGGATTAACTACTGGTTTACAATGATGTGTGAATCCGAATGAAGTGAAGGAGTTGATTGAAGAAGTCCATGAAGGGTCTTGTGGAGCCCATGTAGAAGGAAGAGCGTTGTTGCAAATGATTCATACACAAGGATACTACTGGCCAACTATGCGAGTAGATTGTGCAGATTTTGTCAAAAAGTGTGATAAGTATCAGAGGTTTTTTAGCATATGCAAGGTTCCACAAGCTCTCCTAACATTAATCACATCCCCTTGTCCCTTTTCTATGTGGGGAATTAACCTAATTGGTCCTCTGCCAACCACCCGAGGAAGGTTCAAATACTTGATTGTAACTGTTGATTATTTTATTAATGGGTGGAAGCTGAACCGTTGATTGATATTTCCTATTAAAAGGTTTATCAGTTTATTTGGAAGAGTATTATATGCAGGTATGGCTTACCCAATGAATTTATAACTGATCATGGCACACAGTTTGACAATGATGAATTTGCTGCTTATTGTTCCCAGTCCAATGTCTAAAAAATCCACTATGCTCTTGGTCATCCTCAAAGCAACGGCCAAACAGAGGTAACTAATAGAAATTTACTGAATGGTCTAAAGAAAAGGTTGGAAAATACAAAAGGAAACTGGATCAATGAACTGCATTCTGTACTGTGGGTTCACCGAGAAACTTCTAGAAATAGCTACTGGAGAAACTCCCTACCTATTGGCATTTGGTACTGAAACCATAATTCCTATAGATCTAGGTTTACCTATGCATAGAGAACTTAACATCAATACCCCAGTCAACTATTTGATGAGAAGGCTAGATCTAGACATGCTGGAAGAAGTCCGCGAAGATGTAGCTTTAAAGAATGCGGCCTATTAACAAAGGAGTGG
The DNA here is from genome assembly GCA_949130495.1 of Sambucus nigra. Lineage (NCBI taxonomy): Eukaryota > Viridiplantae > Streptophyta > Magnoliopsida > Dipsacales > Adoxaceae > Sambucus > Sambucus nigra. Next base: position 13,236 of record CASBWL010000516.1, read on the forward strand.
ACGTTACTACAATAAGAGGGTCATATCGAACAACTTAAAAGAGGGTGATTATGTTTTGAAGAAAGTAATTTGGAAGATTAATAAGATAGAAGCCAATTGGCGCGGGCCTTACTGTATTACTGCAGTTATCCGACCAAGCGCATATCATACTGCGACTTTGGAAGGGGAAGAATTCAAGAACCCATGGAATGAAAAACACCTGAAGAAGTACTATCAATAAATGTAGGTATGTTGTACTAGTTCACTTCAATATTAATGAGAATATGACTTTCTAAAATTGTTATTTTATTGTTTTCTTTTTCGTAGTACTAGTTCTATGCACTTAAAAAACTACCAACAAGGTTGGTCGGCATCAACAAAGGCCACCAACAAAGTTGGTCGGCATCAAGAAACCCGCCAACAAAGTTGGTCGGTATAAGCAAAGGCCACCAAAAAAGTTGGTCGGCATCAACAAAAGCCATTAACAAAGTTGGCCGGTATTAACCAAGACTACCAATAAAGTTGGATTTTGAACATCTAAAACCATGTAAGGCTAAATTATAAGTCCCAAATGTTTTGTTAATGAAGATCTGGATGAATGATTTTCATCTAAACTTGTCTAAAAGATGGACAAATGTTCCACTCATGCCTGGGAACCAAGGTACCTAATGAAATTACCGTAAAATTCAGGTGCATTAGTAGAACCATGGTGAAACATTGGTAATTGGTAGAAAACTTAGGATAATCCTAAAAATATTAATAGAATCGAAGAAAAACTAGAGATTAACTAAAAAGTTGATCCATTCATATTTATAAACTAACAAAAGACTCAGAAATTGACTAAACGTTGATCCATGTATAAAATAACTTTTTCATTAAATGAAATTAAATGATTACATATTGTTACTTAAACATGGAAAAATAGAATACAAAAGTTTATTCTACAAGATGCTTTCCTTCAGCCTTAGAGACAGGATCCATGCCGGTTGGAGGATTATCCAAAGTAAAAGGAGAGTTGATGAAGTTAAGATCCTGAAGCATAATGGTATTGCTGCTACTAGGACAATCAAGAAAATGGGGAGGACAACCGATATCTAGTTCATCATACAAATCATAATCGCCCAAGTACATGGAAATCAAGCAGTGGGGAATACGATGAGTTACCCAATTAACATCCAACTGAAAGGGAGGATTATCAAGCTACAGTAATATCGGATCATACCAATCCTATAGAGAGTTGTTAACATCCACCTTCATCAAAGTTAAAGCATTTATCCATCCCCATTTGTAGGATTCATTCTGGTCTTGTTGAAGTCTATCATCATAATGTCTTAAAGCTTCATTATATACACCCATCCAAAATTCTTTGGGTTGTTTATGGAATTGAAAAGTTAATCTATTAACTTGTGACTGCAACTTCTTCAGCACCCCATCCTTAACCTCTAATTGGGAAGATTGAGTAGATAATTGTTTAGATAAAGTTTGCAGCTTTTGAGACATCTCGGTAATAGCTCCATCCTTTGCTTTTAACTATACAACTTGGTTGGCAAGGCCATGTTGGGTCCTAGTTTCCTTTGTGGTTCCTCGGCCAGCCTTATTTCTAGCCCGGGAAGAAGAGGCAGATTTAATGTTCTTCAAGACCTCCAATTCATCCCTTAATGTGGCATTATCAACTTCTAAAAAGGAATAACCTTCATTTGTAGTAGCAGCAACAGTTCTAGAGGAAGAATTCAGAAGATTCACTTCATTCCTCAAATTATTATTCTCCTCTTCCAGGAGTTTAGCAATAGTCCTAATTTCTTCAACTTCAACCATAAGTAAAGATTCCGTTTTATTATAAATAGAGACAAATTTATCAAAGCCTCGACCTATACGCAAGCTTTAATATTTCTGCTCATAGCTCTGTTGCAATGGCGCAATGGATTCTTTATACTGTTCTTAAAGTTCTTCTATCATTTCATAATAGACAACATTATTTTCTACCGCCCGATCAAGTAAGCACTTTAAATATTTGTAGGATTATTTAACCTTCCCTGTGGCATCATCACCGAGAAACTGAGTGATTTCTTAGTCGAACAAGTCCATATGACCATCTTTGAAAAAAGTATTGCATTTTCTCAGTAGCACGGTATCATGAGAAGACAATTGTTCCATCTTAGCAATAAACTTGTAAGATGAAAATAACCACTAATCAATGACAAAGATGGAGAACAAGTATAATTAACAAGAGACAAAGAAGGAATAATAAAAGGTTCTTTTATTGATAATAAAGAGTTCAAGTACAATCAAAATCAAATAAAAATAGACAACAAAAATAAAAGGGAAAAATGACAAACAACATTACACCTTTGCCCTATCACTCCCAACCTTCTTATTCTTCTCAGAAGAAGGAGATACATGATGAATTTGTTTGGTTTTCTCGACTGGAGGAATAGAAGACTCAAGGACTTTAGGTTGTTTGGTAGTAGACTCAACCACAAATAAAGATTCTTCAGAAATAGCTTCATCTTAAACCTCATCCTCTATGAATGGAGGAGGACCATGAATATACCTCTGAAAAAGTTTAGACTCTCCATTTGTGTTAAACTCTTGAAGGGAAGTAACCCCACCATCTCTGAAGCATTTTTGAATCACATACCCAATTTGAGCAGAAGCAACAGAAATGGCTTTGTTCTAGCCCTTATCCCAACCAACACTAAAGGAGGACTTCATAGTAGATTTTCTCTTAGCTCTGGAAGAGGATACAAGATGTTCAAAAGCCTTTGTCCTGCGCTCATCTTCCTCTGCCCTGTGCTTAACTTCTTCTTTTTGGTGCTCAACTTCCTCTTTCTTGTACATAACTTCCTCTTTCTGGAGCCTAGATTCCTTTTGCCTTATGCTCAACTTCAAGGGCATTTGTATTAGATGTTTGACGAGCACTTTCAGATCTCTTCAGTTTCTTTGCCCAAGTGCTCTTCTCAGTCTCCAAGACTTGCTGAGACTCAAGCATAGACTTCTTCAAACCAGACAAGGCTTCCTCTACCTCATTAGAAGAAGAAGAAGAAGAAGAAGAAGACTTAATTGCATCATCCTTATCTAGCATATTATTGAAATGTACCAAGAACTACAAAAGATGAAGACCAAAGTAAGAATACGAGGAATATAAATGACAACCAAACTAAGATAATAAAAGTTACTTACTGATGCAAGGTTCTGAGCAGCTAATTCAGAGACCCTCGTTCTAAGGAGATTGGCATCCAACCCCCTATAGTCTGGAAGAGTACCAGAATTGATCAACCTCCTAGACAAACCATGAGTAATAGCTATTGGAAGAATAATCTCATAGTAGGGTAAATCAACCTACAATGATTTATCAATCACTTAGTCGACTTACTTTTCTGTAAGCCCTCTCCTAAGTCACCTCAGAGGAACGTAACCTCTTTGGGAGTTACATCCTAGGAGCTAGGTCTTTGGGGGCTGGATCCTTAAGGCCTGGACTCTTAGGGGTTGGGGGCTTCATAAAATCCCACGTGTTCTTCTTATCTCCTTCAGCAGACGATTATGAGCCAGAAGCAACACCACTGCAGAGATCAGAAAACCTCCTCTTCTTTATAATTTCAGATGGAGGAGTATCAGAATCAACAGTAGTCTCTGCGTCAAGATAAATTTCCAGAGAAGGAGAGGCAACAGATCTAGCAATAAAATAGGAAACAGTGTTCCTGTACTGGAGTATATAGGCAGCAGACCTAACGTGCTCTTCAGCAACCGCTTTGTGAAGTTCGCAGATAAACTTCAACTCTTTTAAATTTAGTTCACTCTCTTTTTGGGGCACTTCCTTTGCACTCAACTATAAATAAATTTATAAAACTATAGTCAGTATGACATTTTATCAAACATAAACATGGAATATTTACTAAAATATAAAACAACCTATTCAATTGCCAAAGAGAGGACATCTAGGTCCTTGATATTTAGCACCTCCAACTAAAGGGGCATGTTGCCAATTTTTTACAACTACCCTGTGATAAAAATAGTCCCTATTAGAATCAAAGAGATTAACTACCAAAGTTTTACATACAACCCTAGTTTTCAAATAAAAAGTGATATCACTAGTTACCCATTTATAACAAAACATGATTTCTGAAATCCCTAGATGGGTTCCATAAGTTTGATTTAACCTGTAAACTCCATTTACAAATCTCCACATGTTGGGAGCCACTCTTGCAGGTACAATGTCAAAATATTGACAAAATTCCAAACACAGGATTTGGAGGAAAAGTGAAACCACATTCAGCAATAAAGATGGAGGGAAACCAATGACTTTCAGCCAGAGAAAAAAATCAGAAGAAAAAGTGGGATTTTCTAATACAACCCAAGGTGGAATATTAAAATCACTTCTGAACTTATCAAGTGACCCCATAGAGTAAACCATGATGAAGAAAACAAATAAGAAGAGAAGAAAAATTCAGCAAGAACTGAAAACATGAAAGAAAACGATCGCACGAAAGCGAAGAACCCAGTGGAAAAATCATAAGAAAGAGGTGGAAGATAATCGAAGTGTTACTTCCCTTTTAATAAGATGTATCAAAAATTGGGAAAAGTAATGATTAAAGAGAATGACGTTTGGGTTTACGAGGGATAATAAAGGAAAAGTCAAAGATACCCCGTAAAAGTTCGCTGAAATTTGAAATATTTACAAAATTGCCATTCGCGCCCAAAATCTTTAATCGAGTAGATAAAATTCACAAGTATGGACAGTCTGTAGCTAAACCAAATAACCCGAGATGCTGTTGGAGCATAATATTTCACACTTTCGCATAAACCCCAAGTATAAAACATTGGGGGATCCTATTGATACCAAAATATACAACCCTACGGGGACCATTCACAAATCAACACATGTCATCTAATGTGGCACTAGTCCAAGTTTCGAAGAATAAATAAAGTACCAAGAATAAATAAATAATTAACGAAAGATATAATATTTGAATCAAAAAATTTTCTTTATTTACTTATTCTTGGTACTTTATTTTAATTCAGTCACTTATTTTCCAAGTAGCCTATATTGGTCGAGGAGGCTGTATATACAGGGTATCTGTAATTAAGAAAATAGATTTATTTAGTATTAATTCTTGATATAATTTAAGAAGATTATTCTGTGGTTATCTTCTTGTTCAAGCTATCAAGGTTAGTTTTAACTTTTATCGTGGTTTATACTACATTAATTAGTATCAGAGCAAAGATTCCCCTTTCTTGATGTCAAGCGACGGGGTTAATAATGCAAACCTTGTTGATGATGGTAATAGGATGGCTGACCTTTGGTCGACGTTAAGATAGATAACAACATCAGTTAATCGAAATCAATGAACTTCTTGTTTTGTATGAATCTCAATGGTAATAAATAGGTCGTTAGCAGTTAATAAGGAGTTTGTTAGAGGATTTGACCAAGACCTACCTATTAACCCGAACAATCATGGAAATATGCCTTGACTTTAAAATATTAGGTAGGAGGAGATATTGAGTGATGAAGATATATGATATTGACTCCTTGTTAGGCGAGATCACGATTTTCAAGATTATCGATTGAGGCAGGGTATCCAACACTTCAACGAAATGTGTTCATTGACGGGATCAAAAAAGGACCTTCACTAAAGGAGACTAAAATTTGTTGAGTTTATCTTTCTATTTGTAAATTTTATAGGGATGGTCTAGTCTGCGACGTGGTAGATATGGATTCTAGTCATGTGTTATTAGTTACGCCTTAGAAATTTGATGATGATGTGACTTACAAGGGAAGAGACAACACTTGTTTATTTGCTTGGGGTGATCATAAAATTATTATGGTTTCATTAGAACCAGAGTGTAATGGTACCGAACCCTCTGAAGGGAAGTTGAAGTCCTTTTTGACCATCTTTAGGTCATAATCATTATTTGTGGAAGATATAGAAGAGGTGTTGAAAGTGTTTACCTAAGTTATTAAAGCATTAGTAGTAGAAGAAAGAAAAGAATTGGTGGTGGCCAAAGTACCCGATAAGGTTAATTCCAAGTTAATTAAATTTCAGGCAATGAATCCACCACCAAGATGGTGGTCGTCGACTACATCCTTATCTTGTCAGTTCGACATAAGGCCATGTAGTGGTTCCCGAAGTAGTTCATGCATTATACATTTTCTAGGATAACATGACGTACTCGGTTCTCCCATCGAACTTTGTGGTGGTCTTGTTGAAGCAGGTGTTGTTCAATGACTCCGGCAAGCCCAAAAAATTAAGTTCGATCAAAGTCAACCGAAGACATCGCTCAAAGTGGTAAGGGAGTGGTTCTACCCAACAATATGCTTCTATATGATGTTTGTTAATGATTAGAAATAATATTTGAATTATTGACAGACACAGTATTTCTTTGGAGAATACAACACGATATACTATATTTTCTATTTTGCGTCTCCATTGAGGTCATCATACCGCATGCAACTCCAAGTGCATTATATATTTTATGGTAAATCATATATACCTAATTAATGTGAGATGCAAATTGTGTTGGGTTTCTAATTATTTTTTAATTATTTTTATACACACATTTATAAAGAAGTAATTATATAAATCTAATGAACTAGACATATATTAATGGACACAATGCTACATAAAATACATAATATAATGTGATTGTATTTATGTGGGGGTAGTATTATGAGGCTAGTTTTTAGGACTGCGATGATACGTAAATAGCCTCCCAATTATAGGTGGGCTAGGTGCCTTTAACGTTGTTATGTTAGCATAAAGACCTGACCACATGTTTGGACTTGGGTTGGAAATGCGTATAGTATTACACTCAGATGATGGGTGAGATACTTATTATATATGAAAACTGATGGGTGGTATGTAATGTGAATTAACTACATTATTACCTATAGGTTTTGTATGTTAATTCTTACAACTTTAGGACTCTGACCCAAATTATCAAAATTATTTTCTAGGTTTTCCTAGACAGGAACACCAGCGATCTCTTTTCATTTGCTTAGCGGACTCAACTGTTTGATTCTATATTAGGTTGATACTCTTTTCATTTCAGTTATTTACATTCTATAGATTATATGTGAAGAAGCTCAGTACTTATTTATTTGAATCAATTTATTACCAGCCATGTTGGGATGGTTATTTTATGATTTTTGAGAGTTGGCGTTTATACACTATTAGTTCATTATTTCATGTTGCTTTATTGTGTGTGGATGTTTAAATTAAAGTTTTATTTTTACGGTTAGATTATAAGAATGGTATGAATTTTTATATGAGAGTACACTAGCGATCTTAATGGATAATTTCAATAATTAATTATCTGGCACACACAAGTTCAACTCTTATCTTATTACCCCAAACAAGCAAATAGGTGATAAAGCCGATACAATTTAAAGCATGAAAACACGACCAGGAAAATTGACGAAAAACCCCTTTCGGGTAAAACCTTTTATCAACACTAAAGAGTATTTACAAGACACAACATATAAAAACCTCTACAAAATAAGACTCAATCTAGAGTCGTCCATATGTGGCGGTCTACCGTCGGTATCCACCGATCAACCTTAGTCTTCCTTTCGGCAATAATCCCCTTGAGACTCACAACGGTCAGCAGTGTAGGTCCATTTTTTTCAATGTGTGCTTTGAGGTGACAAACTATTTTTCTTTCAAAAAAATTTTCCAAATTTTATTATGCACCAAATTTGTGAACCAATTTTACTTAATCCCAATTTTCTCTTATTTAATCCTAAACGTGCATATAGGTGATTAAAGTAAGTAAAATAAATTAAGTCCACAAAACACATAATGCCAATGTACGAGGAAACCACTAAGGGAAAAAATCTCGGGCGACCTAAGCCAGAGAATCACTATGATACGATAATTACAAAGGAAGACAAACAGACGTACACAACGACTCGGTCACCACAAGCCTTGATTCTTTTCATCTCTTATACTGCTCCTCTACAGTGCCATAGTAAAAATCCTTCCATGATACTTGTCCACAGTGCACGAGTCCACACGTACCTCGCTATCCATCGATATTACTTTAGTAACTGCCCACAATTGAGAACATGAACTTCACCATTTCTTCATGGCAATACTCCAACGAGGAAACTTGTTCAATATGGATGAACAAACTCCAATGGTGAAAATAAGATCTCTATAGCGTATGTGTATGAAATCTCAGATCTTTTAAACAATAAGGATGGTTTTAGCTTTGAAATCCTTAGAAAAAAAATGTAGAAAAACGTAATTGTTCTATACTATAATTTGGTTCTGCACACCCAAAATTCTGAGTGAAACATGCATGAAATAAAAATGTTAAGTCGGCGCCTCGTTAGAACGATATCCCTATGTCGTTTGAATTACTGGGCCTTTTTGTTTGAACGACTTGCCCATGTCATTTCAACGACACTCAAATGTCGTTTGAACGACATCAAGTGTCGTTTGATCTTCCAAAATATGAGGAAAATATCTACATGACTCTAAATCTTATTTATCTGAGAATGAATGAAGGTATCTTTAGAAAAAAGAAGTTAATAAATTTTTAAACCATTTTTTATTAAAATAACATCCTTAAATAATTTTTGAGCCCTATAAACATTATGCATTCATACCTGAGAGATCGAAAAATGATGAAGACGTGAAATGTGCACCAATAAACACGACATGATTTAACTTTGAAGCTTGGCCGCTATGTCTTCAATAAACACGTCGTAGATAATATGGGAATCGAGACAAGAAAAAATCTATCTATGAGTCAAACAAGTTTTGTTCGAAAATAAGTCAATTACATAGAAATTGACAGACTTGAAAATTTGTCATTCCAAATCCCCCACAATAACTATTTTAGGACAAAACCTAAATAACGAATGATAAGTCATTCTGTCGCGTCGTATGACACCTAAATCCCATTCAATAAACCAAAAATAAAAAATTATAGGACATGGTCTAGTATATGTAGGACCGACATGAATGAATTGTCTGAATGTGATGTAGTCGCAAAGTCTCGAATCGCTGAAGAATACCTACACATATGAAATAGAAAAATACCTAGTGATGTATGGAGGAACAAATAATATATAAACCAATTTATTAAACATGCCATTTGTTTTACATGTAAGAAAAACATATGATATCAATTTGTATACACATTTTTCCAATCAATGATAACGATATGTAAACATCATGATAAAATCTCTAAGCATATGTTCTCATTAGTCAAAACTCCCCCTTCATCATATATTATCTCTCCCCCTTTTTGTCTCGAATAAACAATACGTGAAAAAGATAAACAAACATAGTATGTAGCAATGAATAATCATATGAAGCATATCTAGATAAACATGATGTAGCCAACTAAAAATAATAAAAAAGATTTCAAATCGTGTCTAGCAAATAGTCACAAATATGAATCATCAATCTAAGCAAAGATGTGACTAAACTAATCAATGTAGTTTATGAATCAATCATGAAAAAACAATATCGACTGCATGTAAACTATCCAAAATAACCCAGATGTACCAAAACAGTATAATATCAGCATATATACAAAGAAGGTACAAAATAGAACGAAGAGTCAAAATTCAACTCAGATCATTCGAATGACAACATAGTGTCGTTTGAACGAGATAAGATCTCATTCAATCAAACCAAGAAATGACCAAAAATAGTAAGGCGACGCGTGATGCAATGCAAGAAATGACCTAAAAACCACCCTTCTAACGACCTATACTGTACACTTTTACCACCTCACGGGATAGGTCACTCAATCTAGTCTTCGAACGACTTGGACATGTCATTCGAACGATGTCCAGAACTCATTTCAACGACCTTAAAATCTTCATGTTCCAGTTCTAATAATGTTCATCTTTTTCCCCGTGGAAAAAATTCCAAAAAACAACAATTGAAAATACAAAATAGTAGAAAAATAGAAAATATGATTTACATGCTAACATAGTATTAATGTGCCTAAACATGGATACAGAATGAATGGCGTGAACTACAACAAATGAGTCACAACTCAGACATATCGAAATGATCAAGAAGCTCGAATTGATAGCTAAATTTTGTCAAACTTAGTTTTAGCCATATGTGACGATTAATATTTTTTAAATAAACTAAACTAACAACATGCACACAAATCCATAATTTTGACGATTTAACAAACAATAGTGCCATGACACGACTTTTCAAAATTAGGATTCATGTTACAAACTCTTTATACTTTTTCCATCCAAACACCCTCATATATACATATTTTTTTCTAGATCTTTTGAGGTTCTACTTTCTCTCCTTAGAGAATTCCTATTGGCCCTTTTTGGCATATTATTCTTTTTATTGCCTTGATTTTTCTTGGGCTCTTTTAAACTGTGGCTGTCACGACGAGATTATTATTCTCTCACAACCCTTTCACGTGCAAAGTCATCATTTTTTCTATATAAGTAATTTTTATCCTCAAGTGCAACGATTCCTACATGCAAACCTCCTCCTAAGTCTAATTGCACATGTTTGACAAAATTAAGAGGAAAACATATCACCAAACTTAAATGTGCATGATAAGTCAAACATTCATATAAGCTCGTGAATGTGCGCGATGTCATACAAATAAATTCGAATCAAAATGCACATCAACTTTGAAATAACCCCATTAATCAATGGTTAAGATCATTCTAAACATCAATAATTTTGACCAAATGTCCTGGACACATGGATAATGAAACGATGGGGGTGTAAGGACATTAATATGCCATATTAAACATGTAAACTCAAAACACAAACAAACCGAAAATCTTTTTGATTTTCAACATATTTTAACTCAGATAAAAACAAAATATTTTTGTATTTTCTCAAAAATATATGAAACCAAACTTCATTTTGTGTTTTAAATTTTTTTATCAAAATAAAATCTTTTTATATTTTTCTCATAAGACTCAATAAAGGAAAATGTAATACAAAATGATACACGTGTCATAACACTAGCGAGATATATGTCCTGAAGTGAAGACTAGCATATGACAAACATGATCATGCAAGCAATCAACCATAAGAAATAACATGTGAAGTATCATGCTCTAGCATGTGAGGATAAACCAACCTAGCATTTAGACTTTCCAAAATAGATTTCATAACCCAAACAGGTGTATACCTAACTCTACAGATTTTGGGAACCGACGGGACACTGCACTTAAACTTCCTAGGGCCTTTTCTTAGATCATTGAAAAAACTCCTAAGGTGACCTTAACTACCATAATGTGAACATGTGTAAACACGACGAGCCACGGGACCTTTAGGTTAACCATTTTCTAACACCCTAGGATGTGGCTGACGCTCTAAAATAAACTATGCTTTTGGCTTTAGCAAAGAAAGGACTAGAATAAGATAAGCCACTACCATCACTACTTGAGTCGTTCAAATTATTTCTCAACTTCAAAATTTTGGACTCGCAAAAAAAATTAGACTCCTTGGGCTTCCTTCATTAAATTTTGAATTACCCATAGAAGGCTATCTCGCTCCCCCTTAATGTGAGAAAACTTATCCCTAAGAGTCTTCTTACGTGCCTTAAATTAATTAATCAAGACATTTTCGTCAACGGCACAAATATTCACACTAGAATTTTCCAAGTCCTCTAACTCTTTCTCTAAAATAAGGACTTCATTCTCACTATGTTCCTTAGCCTCTTTCAAAGATTTAAAGTTAACATATAAAGCACCAAACTTCTCACGAATGATATCCTTTTGAGTTTGAAATATTTTCAAATATTCAATCATATGTTTAAAATAAGAATTTCTTCTTCAAGGATTTCAATTCATTTTGTAAACTTTAAATTCAAAAGATTTCATTCATCAAAACTTTGACAATCCATCGAGAGAAAAACAAGCCAAGAGAGAAACAAATACAACTACCAAAAAGCAGAAAAACTAGGATCTACACAATAAATGATTGCAACAGGCTCTAACACCAATTTGTGGGTCCCCTTTTTTCCAATGTGTCTGTTTTAAGGTCCCAAATTTTATTATGCACCAAGTTTGTGAACCAAGTTTACTTAAGTCCAATTTTATCTTGTTTAATTCTAAACATGCATCTAGTTGATTAAAGCAAGTAAAATAAATTAATTCCACAAAACACACAACGCCAATGTACGAGGCAATCACTAAGGGAAAAAACCTCAGACGGCTCAAGCCAAACAATCACTATGATATGATAATTACAATGAAAGACAGACATACTTACACATCGACTCTATCCCCACAAGCGTTGATGCTATTATTCTCTTTAACCACGCCTCCACACTGCCCACATAGAAATTCTTCCACGATAGTTATCCACGGCACACGAGTCCATGCGTACCTCGGTATCCACCGATACAGCCTTAGTAACTGCCTATGATTAGTAACATGACCTTCAACGTTTCTTCATCGTAAAACTCCAACGAAATAGCTTGTTCAATATGGATGAACAAAATCCAATGATGAAAACATGATCTATATAACATATGTGTATGAAATATCAAATCTTTTAAACAATAAGCATGGTTTTAGCTTTAAAATCGTTAGAAAATAAATGCTGAAAAACGTACTTGTTCTATACTGTATTTTGGTTCTGCACACCCAAAATTCTGAGTGAATCACACCTTAAATAAAAATGTTAAATCGACGCCTTGTTAGAAAGATATCCCTATGTCATTTGAGCGACTGGGACTTGTCGTTTGAGCGACACTAAGATGTCAAATGTTGTTTGATCTTCCAAAACATAATGGAAAGATCTACAGGCCTTTAAAAATTATGTATCTCAGAATGAACGAAAATATCTTTAGAAAATTGAAGTTAAAATATTTAAAAATCATTTTTGTTTAAAATAGCATCCATAAATAATTTTTGAGTCCTATAAACATTATGCGTCCATACCTGAGAGATCGGAACATGATGAAGACGTGAAATGTGCATCAATAAACATGACTTGATTTATGTTTGAATCTTGACCAATACATCTTCAATAAACACGTCATAAACTATATGGGAATCGTGACAAGAAAAACTCTATCTATGACTCAAATAAGTTTTGTCCGAAAAAAAGTCAACTACATACAAATTGACACACTTGGAAATTTATCCTTACAAGCAGTGAAGAGAATCTCCTCACAAGTGTAACTCAATTGTAGAACTGTCTAGGGTTTTAAACAGATTTACACATATAGTTGGGAGTAGTGATTGTGGTAATTAAAATAGGTTTTTGAAATAAAACAAATGATTAATTTCGTAGACGGTTTTTAGAAATTAAATTCGCAAAGGTCTCGTTAAAATTCTGTATGAAATACGTATTTATAAGGCGATACAGAATTCGGGGAGACAATCCTCATTCGAAAGAAAACTGAGTCTCGTTTGAATGACAAAAGGCACTTGTTTGAATGACAACAATGTCATTTGAACGAAATCCTAATCTTGTTTGAACGAGTTTCAAACGTGACAAAATAGTATGCCATCGTTAAATTTTCGATTGAAGGAACCCTCAAACGACCACTTCGAATGAAATTTCAAAGTCGTTTGAATGAGATTCTCATATCGTTTTAACGATATGCACATCTTTTGAAAAACATTAAATCCAGAAAAATTCCTGGATTTAAAAAAAATAATTCCCAAATATAAACATAAATGAATTCGAAATCCTAAATTATTTTATACCTTTCTAATGTGAAGGTCTTCTTGAATTTGGAGATGATGAAAATTGGTTCTTTGTGATTGGTCAAATCAATGGGTAGTGGGGTATGCAAAAAACTAAATGTAGCGTAAGCTATGAGAAAGTTATGCTCTTACAAATCTCCTCCTTTTTGGCTATTCCGGTATAAACAAAAAACCAAAATCTAAATTATATATAATCCCCTAAGACTAATACAATATCCTAACACCCTCACAAACCCTAAAATGGATAAGTACAAAAATAAAGTTGTCTTCAGAATAAACTCTTCAAATGTTCACTTCTTCTTTGTCTTCTATTGGGAACTATTGTATCTAAAAATTACTCTTCTATGTGGACCAATGAAATGTAGACACTTGTCCTCCTACGTTCCCACTCAGCTATCTTGGTTGGATTCATACACATCTGGTCTTCGGGCATGGTTACCAACTTTAAGAACGTGAACAATCAGGAATAGCAAAGGTTACTTAAATAAAATAACGACCAACACTGAATATCATGAGTCTCATTTATTATATACATATGTAACTACCTGGAAATATAAAGGCATTCGATCTCCTGCATTCCTAACCAGTATAAATTCATGTTCTCCTTTAGCTCAAAGGGATGATTTATTAAGGCACAAACACACCCCATACTGAGCTATTGTAATAACCTGAAATAATACCATTAGTGGACCTAGGCTCTTCTTATAGCTCAACCACTTTAAAAACCTTGTTTCTTATTTGTTTATTTGTCTTGTTCATCTTTAGCTATCTATGATTAAAAATTTGGACCCCATCAATTTTTATACATCAATATATTGGCATCGTCTGTAGGAATGGTTGCTTCTCATTGTTATCTACATCTTTTATTCCTTTCGTTCATTCTGGAAATTGTCTAAATAATTACCAAGGATCCTGATAGTAGCCTTACGAGTGCAGGTAAAAATCTAGATCCTTCTACTATGAAAGAATGAATTTTTTGGTATATTTGTCGTTTGTTTGAAAAGCTCCTCTAATCAAAACCTTTTATACCTAGAAAATTATAATAAAACTAGAGTGTAAAAGTAAGTAAGGCAATCAATCCAAATATAAGTATGAAACATACAAGAGAGGCATGCAATTCATTTGTTAATTATTCTCTTTTTTAATTTTTGTATTTTCTATTTTTTAGATTTTTCAAATATTAAAACAATTTTTGAGATGAGGTGAAATAAGACTACTAAATCAAAGATGTAAATAACTAACTAAAAAGAATAAGTGAAGATAATAATTAAATCTAACTAAATAAAAATATAAAAATTTGAGATGGGTGAGAAAATAAAAGTGAGGACTAACAAGGGATAGGATGACACCATATATTCCAGTTAATTAAAATTAATTGATTCATTAAAATTAATTATCCTAAGTTAGTATCAAAATCATAAATCAACTCTCGTTGCAAATGTAATTTTGACAATAACATTTTAGAAAATTAAATTTAACATTCCTACAACTCTTGAAATGTAGATCCAAACACCATCTAACAAATCAACTGCTAGGATCGATTTATCAAATTAGTTTAAATCATAAAAGTAATCTTAGAGTTGAAATTAAAGGAATAATAGCACACTTGAGAAACCCCTATCTCTAGTTCGAATCTAAAATGGGTATTATAACTAGAATTTCGATTTTCTCTCGAAAATCATTTACCCTCTCTCGAGGTGTAAATTAAAATGTAAGAGTGCAAAATTCATCATCAAAGGGACATTTAATTTAAATTAATTAATTAAATTAGGATTAACATCAAATAATGGGTCACCGGGGTTTTAAGCCTAACATGATATTAAACACGATGAACAAATAATTAAAGGCATATAAAATATAAGAGTAGAGAAATAGAACAATTATTCAACAAGTCTCATTGAAATTGACAATTTGAACTCTATCTTCTTCAATACAAATCAAATCACTCATAATTCAATCTCACAATTTCTCTAAAAAAATATAAAATAAAAATAAAACTATTTACAAAATATTTTTCTCCCTAATTTATTTTCTACTCTAAATTAAGTCTCTTCTTTTCCAAGTCTCTTTAGATGTTCCCCAAATGAGATTTTGGGTCTTCATTTGTAGTGAGGCACATGGAGCTAGGGGTAATTTGGGGAGTTTAATGGTGTAAGAAGGTGTGTAAGGTGTGGGTGAGGGTTAATTTAGGAACTAAAGAGGGTGCATATGGTTGATGAGGTAATGGGAGAGGGAATAAAAATTTGATTTGTTAAAAGTCTAATTTTGGGTAAAAGGTTTTAGTAGGGGTAGTATGAGAATTGGGTTAAAAAAGGGTTTATAACACTTGTGGGGTATTATATTGATTGTGGTTTAATTTGGTATGTATTTTAATAGGTATGTAGAAATCGTGAATGGGAATAAGGGAAATGGGTTTTGGTTCGAGATGGTTTTCGGGCTATTGGGTCGATCTCGAGTTATGAAGGTTAATAGGTGGGTTCAGGAGACTCAGATTGGACAACTGGTTGTGCTCGGCCGGAACAAGTGGTGGCCGGGGAAATGGCACGGGTTCAGGCGGGTTATGGGTTGAATCAGGTGATTACGGGTTTGCAGATTGGGAGGTCGAGCTGAGTGGGTTATCGTGGGCTCCGAGTTTAGACATATGAGGTATGGATATGTGCAGGGTATGGTTCGATTCGCAGGTGGTTCGGGGGTTCGGTTTAAACAAGGTTTGGGTTCTAGGGTCATGGCCGAAACGGGTGGTGGGTTGGTTGAGATGTGGGTGTTGGTAATGGTGCTTTGATTATGATGGATGGGTAGGAGAGAGAACGTGATGGGTGATGGGGAAGAAGATGAGGGTAAGTGTAATTGGGTGTGTGTATGTGTATGGAACTTAGGGTGTGGGTGAGGGAATCGTTATGGTGTATGTGAGGTGTAGGATGGTGTGGTGTGTATGAGTGTAGGATAGTGTAATGTGTGAGTTGTTTATACACCTAATAAAATTAAAACTAACTAACTAAAAAAATAAATTAATAAAATTAAAAGTTAAAATCTACTAAAAAATAAAATCCTAATTTATAAATAAAAGACACAAATTAAAAATGAAACTAAAAAGAAATGAAAATAAAAATAAACATCTACTAAAACTAAAAACTAAAATAGTAAAAAAAGTAAAATCTAATAATACTAAAAATAAATGAATTCCTAAAAAAACTAATACTAATAAAAATAAAATAATAAAATTCAAAATTAAAATGAAGAAATACAAAAATACAAAATAAATCCTACAACATTCTAAATAAATCTTAAATAAACCCTAAAATAAAATGACGCAAAATAATAATCTAGAAAAATCTAAAAAAACAAACAAACTACACACACACGGGGCTTGGGGTGAAGGTTTGGGCTAGGATAGACTTGGGTTTGGTACATGACAAGGGAATTAGCTCCATATGATGCACATTTGCCTTGAAATAAACATCTAACTTCCACAAATGGCGATCAAGCCTGTCAATTAAACAATTAAGTATATAGGGCACAATTTGTCGAGAATTAGCAACTAAAAATAGACTATTTGGGGTATAAAATGTACACTTTTGGGTGCTTATCACACCACCCCCAATCAGAACATTGCTAGTCCTCGAGAAAACATATTGAGAGAAATAGAGATAACTAGCCAAAAGTGTAGCACTTTCGTGGTCACTTGCGATTGCACTTAGCATGTTCAATAAGCCTTTAAACCTATAGGTTGCCTTAGAGGACGAGTTTTGTCTCGTGAGGGTTTGACAACCCGCATCCCGAAATAAGGGGTGGACAGCCCGATACTCCGACATATACGGAAATCAAGGATGGAAATCATTCTCAGCACCACCAATATAGTAAGAGTATATGGGAAAACCACCCATTAATTGAGAAAACGAGTTGTCAAAACAATTTATTTGATTTAGAATTTAAGTTAAGAAAACAATTTAAACAACCCCTTCTAGAAAATAGTGGAATTCCGAAGCAACATATATAACATACATCTAAAACGGATATATACAAGGGGAGGACCGAATATGCTGTCGGTCCACAGCTACTCAAAAGAAATGACAACAGTTATATGTTACGTATTACATTCATTAAACAATTACAAAGTTTGGGCCACTCGCCCGAATGACAGACCCGATCATAACTAGATATCAAAAATGACGGCGTCTAGCAAAACATCCTGTAATATCCGCAATTTCTTACAGCTCCTTAAAAGCAAAAGAGGAGAAATATCAACACGGGCGTCCTTGCGGAGGAGCACCTGGGCGGATAAAATAACATGCACAACATAGGAGAATGAACGGGTCAGGGCCCGATTTTTATATAGTTCCCAGATGAACAAAAAGAAGGACATATATGAACAGTTAATTATGAGTGATGAGGATCAAATATCTAATAACCTAACCAGGAATCATAAATGAGACAATTAATAAGACATGACTACAAATAAAATTTTGCAAGAGAATAGAATTATGTAGTATCAAATTAAAAGCTTCTATCCACAAATTTCCACTTTAATCCAGTTTCAATTCCTTAATAGGAATACAATATCATCATTTTCTTATTTCTTTCAAATTCTTATTCCTTAGCAGGAATATATAATAATCATCATACATTTTAGTGGAAATATGCATCTCTCAAGTCCCACTTGAGTTTAGAGAAGTTATATTCTTATACATATAACGATTCTAAGACTGCCACTCCGAGTTTCCCCACTGGGCGCCCCCCTAAATGACTATCATCTTCCAGGGGCCTATCAAACAAGGCAGCCTGGGCACCTAACGCACGTCGGGAAGTGGCCATATGCCTGCGAGTGAGTCATAACCACACCCAGAAATACCTCACTAGCGCAGAAAAATTCATAATATAATAAACCTGCATATGGCCGAGGACTATAGTCTCCCTGCATTCACTAGTCAGGGGACATCACCTCATGCGTGAGCTTCCCTTATGATAGCATTTAGAGAGGTGTGTTTAAGTAAATTAGCATTTACTATAAAAATCATACTTTTCATTTCCATTAACATTTACGTGTTTCATTTGTCTGAAACCATGATCATAACATATTTCATTAAAATTCATCCTAGGGTATGCCTCGAATAAGTCTCTAAGGGATCACAATCATTCTAAGAACTTATGGTCTTATGTACCTCGATTCAAGACCCTAAAGTCTCCAAGCATGGGCCTACAACCCCCATCCTTTTATTAGGATGCACAAAGAGAAGTGATGCCTAAACATCACTTAGGACAACCCCTCCCCCGGACTTAACCCCAAGTGAAACCCATTCAACATTAGGGTGCCAACCAACTGAACTAGGACTGTAAAAGCCAAGGTTTACTTCATTCAAGAAGAGTCCTAAGTCCCTATGGGAAGAAAAGAATTTAAAAACAAAAGTAAAAAGTTGGGAAAGAAAACAGGGGACCGGTCGACCGGTCCCAAGACCGCGGTCGACCGCGTCTCAAGTTTTAGCCAGTTGAGAAAAGCCGAAAGCTCACTTCGGACTAGCCGGTCGACCGGTAGGGGGACCGCGGTCGACCGTGCCCTTAAATATATGCCTTTGAAAGAAAGCAGTGTGCCCTCTTCCGAAGGCCTGGTCGACCGGTCTGAGAACCGCGGTCGACCGGTCATTGCAGACCTAGACCCAATCTTCCTATGTTCCCTCTAAACCCAAAATCAAATGTCAACCAAAACCAACCAACCTCATTTAATGATACTAATAGATCATAAATGCTTCCAACAACCTTTTCCCACCTCAATACACAAATCAAATCTCTTCCAAAGATATTAATACCCATAAATCCATCCAAAAACCATAATTACATTACATCAAAACTATACGTAACTACCCGTACTAATTATCCATATTAAACCATATAATAGCAAGTAGAAAACTTGCCTTGGGGCTTCAATTTCAGTCTTGTATGAAGAAGAATGCAAGATCAATCCTCAAATCTTCAATATCTCCCTTTCTCCACAAGTTTCTTCCACTCTCACTCTCACTTAGGGCTAGAAAACACTTAGGGAAAATAAGGGAAAAATGAAAGGCTTGGAAAGACTAAAACGTGGCCTTAAGTTAAAAGTCTCCAATCTTAAATTTCAATACCGCAATAATATAATTTTTAATATGCAATATGACAAAACCAGTCAAAAGTACCCAAAATCTCAAAATACAATATGATCCACATTTTGACTGTCTCGCACCTCCCGGAACTAACTACACCCTCTAAATTATCATTTGGAAATTTTATAAGACATTTTAAGTTCCGGTCCCATTTTAATTCAAATTGCCATTTTAATTTTCATGACACAATATAACACCACATGGTATTAGTCACTTACCCACCTGGTAATTATGCAACTTATTAGTAAATATTAACTCATTTCATCAAATTAATACTTACTCCACATCCGACATTATATATATATAATTACTCCACATAGTAAATAAGTATAAAATGGGCTCCCAAAAGCGAGGGTTGTTACAGAGGGTTCTTTATTTAAAAAAGATAGTCAATCTCTTATTTGACGTAGAATAATCGCACAACCCATCACATGAGAAATATTTTTGGAAATGCGAGAAATAATGCATAAAAATGTTAGCTAAGTCAACACTCAAGGTACATCCTTCCTAGAAATCAATGTGTGTGGTGTGAATCAATCAAAACGCTCAAGTATCACAAGAGTAATTCCTAGATTGCGATTCGAAATCAATGCTTCAACTTTAAAATCTCATGGGATATAGCTCTCTCAAACAAACTCTCAAGATTTGGGTTAGTGTATCGCTCTTGTGTGTGAGGAGGTATGTAAATGTAAAAAAGTTTAAACGTCTCACATACATATAAGAAAGAATGAACATTTAGAAAGAAAATGATCTCATGAAAGAATGTTGATCACTATAGTGAGAACGTCGAGTTATTCACCAGGCTGACTTTCATTTGCCTGAACACCTAGGGGAACATGGATGATAATGGGTGAGGGGAAAATAAAATGGGAAGGATGGAATGAGATGAGGTAGGTATGATAGGATGGGTGATGTATGGATGATGGATGAAAGATGGATGCGATAAAAAAGTGTTCTATACTTGAAGAACAAATGTCTTTATTACATAAAACTAACTACAAACTTCCGTTTTATTTTCTTTTCTCTCTTTTCTCTTTTTTGTTTCGAATTTTCTTTTCTTTTCTTTGTTTTTGTTTTTTATTTTATTTTTATTTTTTTCTCTTTTATACTCTCAACTCTGAAGACATTTTACATTTGGAAAAGCACTCTTTTTCTCAAAAGGATAATGGATGATATATGAATCGAGTGGGGAGTGTGTATGGATGATGAGGGTAATAGATGGAAAATGGGTGAAGTAAAAGATAAATGGTAGGTGTATGGATGAAAATTTGGTGATCGGGACAAATTTTAAGACAAGTGTTTCTTACAACTTGAAAAAGATGTCATTCTCAGTGATCAAGCCAAAAATTTTATGAAAAATAATTAGATCATAAAACAATTTAAGTGTGGACCCAAAAGAAGTTGAGTTAACTTGTGACTCGGAGATCGCGTAAAACACTCTGAAACCCCCTTTATGAGTAAGCCCCTTTAGAGATAGATAAACAACCTAGCTACCTTATTGAGAGACTTCAGCACCATTGAGAATTCTTCAAATAATTAGCTTCTATTTCAGTGGTTGAAGTGCCAGTTGGCATTGCCTAAGTAACGTCCGGCTCTGTTTGCGCGCTTCTCTCCATCCGTTGAGTCGGTGGAAGGCTACTTGACCTTGGCTTCAGAGAAGAATCAAGTCAGAGAAGTCGGTGCATCAAGCCGATCCGACATATGTTCAAACGCATGCACCTTTCGACTACTTCATGAAAGGCACAAATCTTACAAGCTAAAGTCTCTACTAGTGATCCTTAAGGTTCTCTTGAGAATTATAGTTCTCTTCAACTCTAATCGTAGTGACGTATTAAGTGCGCAAATTATGTTGAATCTAGAAATTCATGGTGCAAAATTCCTTGTTACGTATTACATAAGCTATTTAGACAAAAAAAATCCTCCAGATTGATTCCTAGACTTAAAGGATGGATGATAGAAAATTCACATCAATGAGTGAGATGAAAGAAACTGCACAAAATTTTAAAAATCAAGTTTAAAAATAAAAAAAATTCAAAAGATGTACGATTTTGATAAAATTCCCCACCCCCAAACAAAAAGGAACATCGTCCTCGATGTTAAGGAAAATGATTTTCAAAATTAAGAGCAAAATTTAGGATAGAGATTACCAGAATTAACCCCTAATGAAGTGGACAGATGAAGTGAAAATGAAACTTGAATAAGAAAAAGCGTGTACAAGTCTATAAAGCAAGGTAAAGCATTGGGTGTTGTGAAATGCCACCCCCAAATAGAATGAGACTCATACATGAAAAACGAGTTGCCTCTCGATAGCGCTAAGTTTAATGTCGTCAGCCAGACCGATCCATTCTCACCCTAAAGAAAAGGTCTATGAAAGCGCAGGGCGGCAGAAAAATCGGGTGATGAGAGTCCCCCCTCCAAACAAGACTCAAGCATCAGCCTTCTTTGGATCAGGGCTAAGAATGGTCAGTGACTTGAATGGTAAAGTGCATCACACGATACAAAGAATCGATGGACCAAGGGTGGGTGGGGACTAGGGTAAGGGTGAGAAAGGAAAGGGTAAGGGTGAAGAGGCATTGATCACGGGCCTCATTGAGCCGGAAGGTGAGGGAAACAAGGGACCTATAAGAATGGTGCTCAATTTGGTGAGGGAGGTGAAATGGTGTGGAAATAGGGATGGGGTGGGCCGCATAGAAATGACATGACCGTTCTATGAATTAGGGATGATAATGGTCGCACCGTGACACGCCAGGGAGTTGTCGATAGGAAAAACAAATACCACAAGAGAGTGGCGGGCATAGTGTAACAAGCTCAGTGTCATGGAAATAGACAGTATCACCACATATACTCTCATAAATGGTGGATGTTGCTTTCAGGTTAGGATCCAAATATATGGCTGGGAACATGCAAGGTACAAGAGCTAGATCCAAACAAGGTGATGGGGTGGAAGGGATAATGGGTGGGTTATAGGGTTGATCGTTTTGGATAAATGGTGGATTGGGTGGGATAAATGGTGGAGGAAGATGATCCAACTGAAGAGTAGGTGGCACACACTCCTCATGAGGCGCGGAGTAATACTTAAGGGCACTTGTTGGAGGAAGTGTGGAAATAAGAAATTGAGTGATCAACTTATCCACCATTATGTCACCATTCGAGGTGGTTGGAAAATCAAATGAGGCGTCCAAATTCGAGAAAGAAGAATCAACAGTAATATATGACTCAAATTGAGTCAAGCATGGTGGAATATGATCCATATCCGGAGAGGTAGAAATCACCTCGAATTCAATCTTAGGAAAATGGTGGGAATAAGTTGACGGAGGGAACCTATAATGTAGTGGTTCCTCGGGAACACACACGGTGGGCTCAATAGCTATAGACTCGGGCATGTTTTTGGATTCGTCAGGAAAGGGAATAGGAACCTCAAAGTGCGGTTCCTGTGGATATGGTGGGATTTGATATGGCTCACTATTGGCGAATAAATCAACACAAGTGTCAACTTGAGTCCCGGACCATGGAATGGTCTCAACTTCGAGATTCTCGGGAGGATAGGATTGGTCACACTCAAAGTCAGTGACACAAGACGACGCATCATCACTCCATGTGGGGGCAAAAATGGGTTGACTTGGGGTGAAGTCTGACTCTTTCTCAAACTCAATTTCATTTAATCTTTGTTCAAGCCATTGGAGGGATTCATTTTGAATTTGAGTGGCTTGCTCTTGATCGAGTATGAAATTTTTCAAGAGTATTTCGAGAGCGAAGGTGGATGATGGTGGTCAAGTGTTGGTGGATGGCGGCGGAAGTTGAGGTGGACACAATTCACTATTATCATGACTCTATGGAGAATACTCAAAGGTGTGGAGAACGGGGTCAAGTGTGTTATACACGGGAGAAGCTTCTCTGTGAGAGACAAAAGGCTGATAATCGTGGGTAGCATAGTGAGGGAACTGATAGCGATAGGGTGCACAAGGTTGCCATGACGACTCTTGGAACGTTTGAGGATACACAACATCGGGTTGGGATTCATATTGCATGGAAGGGTGATCAGGCCTCCACGAATAGCGAGGGTACTCACACAACTCGGGATTGGATACATCATGACAATAGGCTGAGGTGGGTTCCATAAGAGTGTCATATGGATACACATGTCCCATGGTGGGTTCATAGGGATATGAAAAGGACGGGCACTCATAGGGAAAATGATCGGCATATGAATAATGGGTGCACGACAAAGTATTCGACACGTCGACACTTGACACCGAGGGTGATGGAATAGGAGGTGTGTGCATAGATGGTGAAAGAATATCAATGGCACACAGGCGAGAGCTGAGAACACTAAGCATATCATAAACAGATGGCTCGGGATCACTCTCACACGTGTCGCGTGACAAAGGAAAATGACCAAAGTACTCCTATAAGGGACGCTCATCGTCCACGTGGGGAGGAATATGTTTTTGAATATTTTTCAAAAGGAAAGAAAATATTTCTAGATTTTTCTGAAAATGAAAGAAAGAAAATATTTTTGGATTTTCTAAAAAGAAAGAAGAAAATGTTTTTTGGTTTTTTTGAAAACTAAAGGAAAAAATATTTTTGGATTTTTTTGAAGAATAAAGAAAATGTTTTTGGATTTTTAGGAAAATAAAAGAAGAAACTGTTTTTAAAAAATAAAGGAAAAAAATATTTTTGGATTTTTTGGAAGAAAAGAGCGGGAAAAATATTTCGACTCTTTGAATTTGGAACGACCTCACTAAAACCCGACTACTAAAAAAATTGAATTGGACACACACAAGTCAAGGAGAATTCCTAACTAGTACATAGCCAATTTTTATCTTCAAAATTAGTGAAACGGGTAGTCAAATTTTAATTAAGTCCGCGGACAATAAAAAATCATGAACTTGATCTCAATGATCACCTTTGCAAAAATGTTCTCCTAATAGGCTACCTAGTTGATTGATTTTAAATTTAATGATGACTAGGGTGGCACAAATGGTAAGCGAGTGAGTCGAGTGATGAAATCCCTTCTCGTGAATGACCGGGTGGGGGTCTTATTAATTTAATTCATCACACCATTTGAAAATAAATGCGAGAATAAAATCACACAAGAGCACGTAATCACACAGAAAAATTCACTCGCTGAGAAGAGAGGCGTGAGGGTTTAAAAATGTACCTCCCATGATTTTTACATCGTGGGCTGCTAAAAATTTTGGGTTGACCGGGGAATTTTGCTCCTCCTAGTGTGGCAGAACTCCAGGGAATTTTGGTCAACCGAGGTGTAAACCGAGCGTCTGTGTAATACGCTAGTCATTGTTATCGGCTTCCAACCTCAATACAAAAAAACCTAAACTTGTAACTACACTTCTTAAGGAGTATAGTGGCGAGTCTGGGTATCGAATCCACTGGGAATTAGGACGTGTGAACGTGGCGACAAAGGTAAGGTAGTTTAATCCTAAAGTTGATGTTAAAATAAAAGAAAATAAAAAGATGGTTGATTTTTGTGGATTCTATCTATGAATTAACTAGATTGAATTAAATTAACCTAAGCATGCGAAATTAACTAACTAAGAAGGAATTAATATGAATGAAGAAATGGGTTAAGAATACACTCCCCCAAACCCTAGTGTGTATGCCAATACCAAATTTATCATAAATTAGATAATTGATCAGACCCAGTCTTTAGTACCCCAAAGCATTACATATATGAGGTTCAAGCCCACATCATACATAATCAAAGAATGAGTAAAGCAGTTTTGCAATAGTTCATGCACGCTGCATCCTTAAGCACCCCGGTTACCTAGGGCAAACGAGGTCAAAAGTTCTACAATGGTTGTGAAACAATACAACACGATCTAATCACTTATTTAATTTAGAGGACAAATTTTATATCTATGCATACCACATCGGGTTGGGTTCATGCATCCCCACACTTAAAAACTTAGCTTAACATGATTAAAATAAAAGAAAACTTAAAAGTGAAAGTGTAGGAATTCATAACTAAATCTAGAAAATTGAGAACATGACTTGAATTGGGATTGGAAAACTAGAAATCAATAATTAATTAAACTAACTAGGAAAGCAGTAAAGACAATAAATTAAAATTACCTACAATGGATGAATGATGAATCTTCAATAGAACCTTAAATCTTGAATAGTAGCCAAACTTCAAAACTAGGGTTCTTGGTTACAAGAATCCTCTAAAAATTAACTACTAGCCTCCTACAACTTGATAAAAACAACTCCTCACACTTCCTAATAGGGTTTGCCCTTTTATAATACCTAAATTTGACTCTTCCCTTGCCTCCCCACGATTTACAACTAATAAAAATGAATTAAACAAGAAATTTCAAGAGTTTTGTCTCTTCATTTCTGAAAATGACTCTTCATTATCTCGCAACTTCAAAACCTCGTAACTTCTTCACCGTAGCTCGGATTGAGGTGCCGTTTTTTCCAGTGTTCTCATAATTGGAATATATTCAACTTTCCAATTGGATCCACCTCCGGACTAAGGCTGAAAAATTATAGAAATGCCCTTGAACTTCACATTTCTTGCTTTCTTTTATTGTTTTTAGTTCTCCTTCGCACTAACTTGCATGAAATACCTATAAAGTGAGAAATACACAAAACACAGAATACTTGCCAAATGGGGTTAGTAGAATTAATACGAGACAAATTCAAGCTATTTACACTGCACGGGATCATAAAAATACCGAAATTAAGGGGATAAATATGAAGAATATGTGCCTAATCACACCCCCTAACTTAGAACTTTGCGTGTCCCGAGCAATGTAAATGAATCTAACCAAAATTTAACTCTTGAAAATTCCTTTATTAAAATAAAATTCCACTTTCTCAGGCAAGTGATTGCATTGAGCATATGCAATAAGCCTTTAAACCCCTAGGTTACCCTAGTTGGACGAGTTTTATCTCGTGAGAGGTTGCAGTGAATATACCCACAAAATTCTTTATTGACACAAATAAATATCAAAATACTTAAAAATTGTACAATTTAAACCTTTTGAAAAATAGTCACCATAAATTCATATTCAAATGTCTCAAACCATAGTTTGTGTGTGCAAAGCCAGAAACTAAACCTCAAATTTCCACCGATTGAGCATTACCTTACTTTCCAAAAATTCGTTTTGATTCAAATTCTTACGGATGCACTCACAAATGAATCACTCAGATTGTGGCTATTTTCTTTCAGTATGCATGATATAAAGAGTAAATATAATGGACACAAATTCACACATACAAAATTGAAAAGAAAGAAATTTATGGTGAAACGATCTCATCATCAAAATACAGTTATTAGGAAACGGGAATCATCATCTCTTAATCACACGATTTTAACCCAAAAATAATCATTCAACTCCTTGCATGTTGCTCTAATTTTCAACTCTGTACTGTGACGCGACTAAGAATTTGTCTCAAAAGTGTATTTTCTCTAGACTCAAGTGCAAGCCTATCGCGTTAGTAATAATCCGACAAGTCGGGATCGTATCCACAGGGATCAACAATTGGCACTTTTGAAGGAGAAGTTATTAAATCTTGAAAAGATTCCTCCAAAGAAATATGAAAAAAATGATTAATGATTGGGAAATTTCTATTGAAATAAAAAAAATTTCTCAAGTAAAAACTAAAAATTGTGAAGAAATTAGATTGACAAATGAGAGAAAATAGGATAGGGTACAATCACTCAAACCTTAACAAATTAACGTGTAGAATACTAGAATTGAAAATTAAAATTCTTGACTAAATCCAACCTTTATAATTCCTAGGCATTACATATATGAAGGATCTAACCATCACCATATGAAATCAAAGGTAAATATAAAGCGGTGAATGGACAATTACACTCGCAAAGCGTTCTTAAACATCTCAAGTACCTAGGGCAAGAGAGATTAAAAGATTGACTAAGTTCATATAATTTCCATACACGATTCGATCATTATTTTAATTTACCCTCTATTTTCTACATAAGTAATTCGCCTCGGAGTGAGTTCATGTACCCCAACTCTTAAAAATTTAGCTAGACATGATTTGATTAGAAGACAAATGCATACAAATAATTATAGATCTAACAAATATTGGAAATAATTTGCAAACACTTGAAATTTAACAAACAAGAGAATGAAATTGTTATACTTGAATTCAGCAACATGAAATGACTTGGAATCCAAAAATTCTTTCTGTCTCAACCTTACAACCTAGGGTTCATGAAAAAGTCCTACATAAAATTTCATAAATTCTGAATTTCTCTCTCTAATTCTACACCCTAGAATTCAACCTCCTACGGAATGGGGTAGGGCTTGGTCTTTTATAGCACTAAGTACCACGAATGTGACAGCAAATTTCGCTTGTCGCACAAGTTTTCACCAGCTATACACATTAAAATCTTCATAATAAATGCCAGGATTTAGCATGACCGAACCGGTCCGGATAGCCCTCGGATCGGTTCGTTTCTCAGCCACCGGATCGGTTCCTTTTTTTATTCTATCGGATCGGTCCCTTTCTCAGCCACCGGAACGGTCCCTTTTTTATTCTACCGGATCGGTCCGGTCCCCATCGGATCGGTTCTGCTGCCATCGGTTTGTCATCCATCTGGGGTTTACTGGACTTGGGTCATTTCGGATCGGTGTGGATATATACCGGATCGGTCCGATTTCTTCCATGTTGACTTTTTCCTTTTCTACTTTGACTGGCCATAACTTTTGATCTCGAGCTCCGATTTGAGTGTCATTTCTTCCAATGCTCTTGTGAAATCAAGCTCTTCAACTTACCTCTAGGTGTCGAATTCGAATTCTGAGTAGAAATTTATGTTTTTACCCGTTTACTTTTCTTCCTTTCATCATCTCCTTTCTTTCGATTTCTTTCTCTCTTTTCTTGCACTGAATTCCTGTAAAATCCATCAGAAAACACGAAAATTGGGGAAATTGTTAGAAACAATCAATGGCAATGATATGGAATAAAATTGGTTCAATTACCTTGTTCGAGATATCAAAATCACTAACTTAAGGGGCTAAATTCAAAAGAATTTACGCTTGGTCAAATCACCCTAACTTAGGACTTTGCACGTCCCGGGCAATGTAACTGAAATTAGTTTAAAGGTCAATTCTTTTATTAGGATAGAATACCTTTTTCGCGGGCAAGCGATTGCATTTAGCGTATGCAACAAGCCTTTAAACCCCTAGGTTACCCTAGTAGGACGAGTTTTGTCCCGTGAGGGTTTGTAGTGAAAATACCCACAAAATTCTTTATTGACTCAAATAAATATCAAAATACTTAAATATTGTACAATTTAAAATTTTCGAAAAATAATCACCACAAATTCATATTCAAATGTCTCAAACCATAGTGTTTGTGTGCAAAGCCAGAAATTAAACCTCAAATTTCCACCGATTGAGCATTACGTTACTTTCCGAAAATTCGTTTTGATTCAAATTCTTACGAATGCACTCACAAACGAATTACTCGGATTGTGGCTATTTTCTCTCGGTATGCATGATATAAAGATTAAATATAATGGATACAAATTCACGCATAAAAAATTGAAAAGAAGGAAATATATGGTGAAAAGATCTCATCATTGGAATACAGTTATTAGGAAACGGGAAATATCATCTCTTAATCACACCATTTAATATCTCATTTTATCTTTTCATGTCTTAGCTCTCCATGCAGTAATTAAGTTCGCCATTCGGACTCGGTTAGGACTTTTCGGGTTAAAGGGTGTAAAGGGTAAAATTGGGAATGGAAGGAATGTTCGGAATTGAAAAATGTCCTTATGACGTCCATTAGTGCTTTTTCGGGCATTTGCTCATTTTTCTCTTTCTTTTTATCTTCTCATTTTTTTCTTTTTTTCTTCTTCTTGCCCCTTTTTATTGCACAAATTGGACTTACTTGATGAATTTTCTCAATTTTCACAATTCCGGGTTATTTGGGTTTTTTGGGTTATCAAACGAAAAGATAAATTTTATTAGGCTCAAATTGGGTTGCAAAGGGATAATTTTGTTTTTCATAACATTTTATGGCTAATATTTTTAGGTAACAAATGATGGCCTACTTCATTGTCCAAATTACTAATCACATTACCATATGCATCTCGAGATTAATTAAGTTTAGAGATATATTTAGCTCGAATTTCGAGATAACATTTCACACATTTCCTATAACCGATCAAAACAAAAGATTGAGATCATCAACGACTTATTAAAATGATGAAAAGAACTTTGAGTTAATCATAAACTCGGATTGATTTAAAAACTCATAAAAAAATTGAAAGGCTCGAAATCTCACCGGGTTTGTCTAATCTCCACACTTATTCGTTAACTCGTCAATTTTCTTTCAATTTCAATCATCGGTCAATTTTGGCTTAGTGCATTTTGAATTGTACAATTTGAGACTTCAAATATAATAAAGGTGATATTTTTGAAAGATTTAAATTCCAATTTTTATTTATTTTGAACAAAAAAATTTTTGCCTTTTTTTTAAGATATACATATATGCGAAGTTTTATGAATACGCACTTGTCATCCCCCCTAACTTAGTGATTTGCATTTTCCTCAATCAAATGGACGAGAGAGATAAAGAAGACAACATTAGGAGTGCGATAAATAAAACAAGCAAATATTATAATGGAAACTGTATATTACAACACAACTGTGTAAGCAAATATTACAAAAATAAAACATAAGGGGTAGCGGGGAAGCCTAAAGGGCGGGTGGGGAACGTGAAGGTTCGGGAGCAGTAGGATCATAAGGATTGTAATAGTAGGGAGGAAGGGGAGCCTCGGGACCCAACTGGAGACGGTACAAGTCCGCCTGCTTACACAGGACCAAACTCATGTCCCTCTCATAGGAAGTCATAAACCCGTCAAAACGCGTTTCAAGAGAAATAACGCGCTCAGTCAAACCCGTACCAACCGAAACATAATCCGGGCCAGCCGTTTCATCATATTCTTCCTCCTCACCTTCTTCCATCTCAACATCTTGCACGGATTAGCTAAATTTATCTTTCCCTTCGAGTGCGGGATTCTTGTCCTAATGGATTAGTCAAGTTGATAAGATCTTGTGGTGGTACAATCCCGGCATCCTTAAGAAAGTATGTAATGAGACAGCCATAAGGAAGAGGTGCCCGACCCTTTTTGTCATATGCCACAAAGAGGATATCATTGTAAAATGTGCGGGCCAAATTTATAACAGTGGCATGGTCAAATAAGTGATACATCATCGAAGCTTGACACGGGCGCATTGCTGAATCATTGGAGGTTTGCAAAATGTTGGCACAAACAATGTGAGAAGTGAATCGTGCCTTGTCGGATAACCTACCAACGGGAAAGGTTTCGGTATTCCAAACCACGTCGGGCTCGATTCTTGAGATGCAAACTGCTTTGGTGAGAACGGGATCGGGACTAGGATAATCAAATTGATCTAGAGTGGTCACACCGTAAGACTCGAGTTTCTGGGCCAGAAGTTCAAGTGAGAACGGTATTGGTGTGGAATCCACAAAAGCTTGGGATTCGAATTCAGCGGTACGGATACGCGAACCGTAAAATTGACGCACTTCGTTCTCCCAAACTGCCTCATATGGTTCATTAAAAAATTTGCACCAGCCTCGTGACATGAACATGGCTGTGACAGAATTAGGAAGCTTATCCCAAAGCACTTGGCACTCAATGTGTATTTTTCGCATTGGACTGAAAAACTGACAGCACCAATTTGCTTCACGGCGAGAACGGTATTCGCCATTGCCGTCGGGCAGGACTTCAATGGAAGTATATTTCTGGGGAGAAGCCATAGGTATGGAAGAATTAGACAGTAAGTGAGAGAGGAGAGGACATGGAGGTGTAAAGAAAATGGGGTGTGGGATGGATGTATTTATAAGATGGATAATGAAATAGGAGGGAATGGATGGGGGGAAATATGGGGAATGAATTTTTTAGGGAAAAGAAGGGATTGGGGGAATGAATTTGGCTTGGATTGAAGAGGTGTGAACCTCGGGAAGTAGCATTCTGCAGATTACCGGACCGATCCGATTTCAAGACCGAACTGATCCGACTTAACCGGATCGGTTCTTTTAATTCAGGACCGGACCGATCCAGTCTGCTAAATTCTCAGAATTTCTTTTGTTTTCTATTCTTCTCACTATTTATGCTGCTTTTCTCCATTCCAATGTTTCCTTTACAACTTCTCCCACTTCAAAATTCCCGCAATGCTCATCAAAACCTTACCACTCCTCAAAACATTGGATTCCCTACCCCATGCCTAACACATGTTTACGACTCCTAACATCCTAAGACTATTATACACAACCTTCACCCCATACACGTCGGGGGTGCGATGACCTCACCTTTCTTTTTCAGTCAATCCCCATAAATGGGGTCCGACAACCAGATTGTGTCGTCTTCCTTGACGATCGCTTCCAAATACGGTTGGAGACGATGCCCGTTGACCTTAAATGTGTTTCCCCCTTTTTCATCTTCAAGTTCAACAGATCCATGGGGAAATACTTCTTTCACAATGAATGGACCTGACCATCTTGACTGCAATTTTTTGGGAAACAAATGCAACCTCGAGTTGTAGAGAAGTACTTTTTGTCCCGAATGAAACTCTTTCCGTCGAATGATTATGTCATGAGCTCGTTTCATTCGTTCCTTGGATATTTTAGCACTTTCATACGCATCATTGCGTATTTCTTCCAACTCATTCAACTGAAGCTTACGTGTTTCACCGGCTTTATCCATGTTGAAGTTCCTCCTTTTGATAGCCCAATACGCTTTGTGTTCAATTTCAACCGGAAGATGACAAGGCTTGCCATACACAAATTGAAATGGGGACATCCCAAGGGGATTCTTGTATGATGTGCTATATGCCCAGAGCACATCATTCAATATGAGAGACTAGTCTATCCTATTAGGTTCGACTGTCTTTTTCAAGATATTTTTGATTTCTCGATTGGCGAGCTCGGCTTGGCCATTCGATTGAGGGTGATAAGTTCTTCCAACTTTGTGGACAACTCCATACTTTCGCATTAGCTTCTCCATAGGCCTATTGAAAAAATGGGTTCCATTATCACTGATTATGGCCTTAGGCATTCCAAAACGAGAAAGTATGTTTTCTTGAATGAATTTTATCGCCACCTTATTGTCATTCGTCCTTGTAGCTATGGCCTCTACCCATTTTAAGACATAGTCTACAGCGACGAGGATGTATAGAAAACCAAAAGAAGGTGGAATGGGCCCCATGAAGTCAATACCCCAACAATCAAACAATTCCAAGACTAGAATTGGGGTCAATGGCATCATGTCACGACGAGTAATAGCTCCCATTCTTTGGCATCTGTCGCATGATTTATAAAAAGTATTCACATCCCAGAAGATTGTGGTCTAGAAGAGACAACTTTAAAGGATTTTTCCAGTAGTTTTATTTTTGGAAAAATGACCTCCACATACTTCTGAATGACATAATCGAATTACCCCTTGGATTTCTTCATCAGGTACACATCTCCGGATGATTTGATCATCACAATAGTTAAACAAATATGGATCATCGTAAAAGAACATGCGTGACCATGTAATGAACTTCCTTCTCTCTTGCGGATTCCAATTAGAGGGAACAACTCCAGTAACCAGATAATTGACTTTATCCGCAAACCAGGGGAGAGAAGAAGTAGAAAATAGATTTTCATCCAAAAAATACTCGTCTATTGGAATGGGATCAATAGGTACGCCGGACGAGAGGCATGACAAATGGTCATCAATGACGTTTTCCACTCCTTTCTTATCTTGAATCGAGAGATTAAACTCTTATAAGAGTAGGATCCACCTGATTAGACGGGGTTTGGCATCTTTATTTCTCAGGAGATATTTAAGAGCTGAGTGAGCCGTGAAGCAAATGATTGGCGACCCGACAATGTATGAGCGAAATTTGTCGAGAGCAAAAACGATTGCTAGTAACTCTTTCTCTGTAGTAGAGTAGTTAAGCTGAGGGCCAGATAATGTTCTCCTAGCATAGTAAATAATATGAGCTTTCTTGTCTTTTCTTTATCCAAGAACGGCCCCAATCACGTAATCACTTGCATCACACATAAGCTCAAATGGGAGTGACCAATCCGGAGCTTGCATGATAGGAGTGGAAATTAGCATGATTTTAAGTTTATCAAAACCTTCTTAACATGCTTTATTCCATTCAAATGGAGTGTCCTTCATGAGAAGATTACTCAAAGGTCTAGCGATGGTGCTAAAGTCTTTGATAAATCTTCTATAAAATCCAGCATGGCCTACAAACACTACACCAAAATGGGCAAATTGTCACCTTTCAGCCGGCCAGCCTTGTCAAGGTCATTGACCGTGATAAAAAAACACGCGTTTTATGTCACGGTCATTGACCTTGACACGACCGTGACAACGAATTGTCACGGTCAATGACCGTGACAAGCCCGTGACAAATTTAATTGTCACGGGTTTGTCACGATCAATGACCATGACAATTCGTGTCACGGTCAATGACCTTGACACGGCCGTGATAACTTTTCCCGCAAAAACCCTTTCCCCCTTCTTTTTTCCCTCCCACCGTTCCCTCCCTCTCTCTCTCTCTCTCTCAGGTTCAATTTCTCTCTCTTCCATTTATATATATATTTGTCTGTATAGTTATGTGTGTGTGTGTATATATATCTGTGTGTATGTGTGTGCGTGTGTGGGTGGTGGGGCAGGGTGGGGCGGGGTGGGGTGGGGCAGGGTGGCGGAGGGGGTGGTGGAGGGGGGCAGGGGGTGGGGCGGGGTGGGGCAGGGTGGGGGAGGGGGTGGGGGAGGGGGCAGGGGGTATGGTGGGGTGGGGTGGGGGAGGGGGTGGTGAAGGGGTGGAAGGGGGTGGGGCGGGGTGGGGCAGGGTGGGGGAGGGGGTGGTGGAGGGGGCAGGGGGTGGGGTGGGGTGCGGTGTGTGTGTGTGTGTGGTGGTGTCATTTTTCATAATTTTAGCATTAGTAAACATAGGATACAAATATTTGATTGATTCCTAGGTTAAATTAAATTAAATTAATTTTAGTGCTTAAATATTATTAAATGGTAATGAATTTTTTAAATATTATTAAATGGTTTTGTAGTGTAGTGGATTCCACCATATTCTGTTATGTCTTCTTTACTAACTAGAATCTTGTTGCAGATAGGATTCCCTTTAGGGTCTTATGTCTTGAATTAATCTGAGGGGGTGGGGGTGGGGGTGGGTGGGGTTTTGAATATTATTTACATTCAAAATAAATAATTGATAATAGTTGGATAATAATTGGATAATAATTGTTTTTATACCTATAGAACAACTTAGATAGTGTGTGTGTGTGTGTGTGTATGTGGTCAATACATGAATTTATTTTTGTATTTGAATTATCCCATGAATTTATTTTTGTATTTGAATTATCCCATGAATTTATTTTTGTATTTGAATTAACCCATTATATGAAACATACTTGAAATTAAATATAGTGCGCATAGATACTAGCATTCTAGTTCTTATGCGTACGCATTCAATAACCCTTAGACCCGTTCGAGACTCATTACCCCTGTAATTAGATCTCTCGAATTGTCCCGTTTGGACAGTTTGAGACTGTATAATTTTTGTATAATATTCTTATTGGCTTAAAGTTGTTACTTTTGGAGGAAGTTCTGCAGTCGTATCTTAATGTTCTCTGGGTACATACTAGATTGACAAGTGTGACTGTTATTTTAATTGACCAATTGAAATAACACTCACACCTGCCAATCTACGTCGTGTACTTGGAGAACTAAGGGGATATGCTGTCGAATTTTTTTCAAATCGTAACAATGTGCATGAGCTGTTAAGTATATTACAGAAAAATGCATTCTTGAATGGGATAGGACCACAT
Source organism: Sambucus nigra (assembly GCA_949130495.1). Taxonomy (NCBI): domain Eukaryota; kingdom Viridiplantae; phylum Streptophyta; class Magnoliopsida; order Dipsacales; family Adoxaceae; genus Sambucus; species Sambucus nigra. The sequence continues at coordinate 48,885 of CASBWL010000516.1, forward strand.
ACCCTTTAATAGGATAATTAAATGATGGGATAATTAAAAAAACATACTATAAATCTAAGTTTTGTTTACCTTTAATAGGTGTTTAGTTGTGGTAGCTGTGATGGGATATCCGAAATACAAAGAGTGGATGGGTGAGACTAATAGAATGGGGGATGTGTTTCGCAGAGGTGCTAACGAATTTGTGAAATATGCAAAGAGATGTTGTAATGATGAAGAGTTTCCGTGTTCGTGTGCTAGGTGTAAGAATGGTAAGGTGTTTGAGTGGAATACAGTTGAACTACATTTGTTAAGATCGGGTATGCAAGATAGTTATCGATTTTGGAGTTTTCACGGTGAATTGAAAGTTCCTTTTGTCCCTGACCAACCTTCACAACATCCTTCAACAAGTAGAATAGATGAAGAAGGGGACGACGTAGATCATAATATGTTAGAGGATTTAGTTGATGATGCGTACGGAGTTTATGAAGCTGAGGAGAATGAGGTTACTGATGATGTAGAAGATTCAAGTGCTCGTGAAGATAACACGATAAAACTTGATGATGACTACCAAAGTTTAAAATTTAAGGCGACCCAACCGTTATACTCTGGCTGTGAGAAATATCAAACAACTTTACATGCCATGTTTGGTTTGCACAGTTTGAAGACGCAGTACGGTTTGTCTGGCAATAGCGTGACGGGAATTATGAAATGGGTGAAGGGCTTATTACCCAAGGTGAATACACTTCCAAATAGCTATCCTGTTATGAAGAACAGTTTGAAAGGTTTGGGAATGAAGTATAAATTGATTCATGCTTGTGTGTATGACTGCATACTATACCGAAAGGAGTATGAAAATCTCGATCGTTGTCCGGTATGCGATGAACCTAGATATGTCCAATCTACTAGTAAGGAAGGCACAAGCTCAAAAGTGCCTCAAAAAGTATTGAAATATTTTCCCGTTGGTCCTAGATTAAAGCGATTTTTCACAGTACCATGGATTGCAGAGGCAATGACTTGGCATGCTAGGGAAGAAGTAGGGGGTAATATCATGCGTCATCCTATTGATTCTACTGCCTGGCGGAGGATGAATTATGAGTATCCCGATTTTGCTCGAGAACAACGCAACATTCGTTTGGCTATATCAACAGATGGTTTCAATCCATTTGGAAATCTAAGCACCAATCAGAGTGTATGGCCAGTGATCCTAGCCCCACTCAACCTCCCTCCTTCACAGTGTATGAGACCTGAATTTTTGATGATGGCTTTATTGATACCTGGGCCAAAGGCACCAAGTGAAGACATTGATATCTACCTGGCTCCTTTGGTAGAAGAATTAAATGAGTTGTGGGAAGACGGTGTGCAATCATTTGAATCTTTTAGAAAAGAAGAGTTTACGCTGAAAGCTATGTTGATGTGGGCAATTCATGATTTTCCAGCTTATGGGACATTATCCGGATGTGTAGTACATGGTTATTTGGGGTGTCCTATTTGTGGAGAGGAGACTGAATCTCTTCGTCTATCCTCCAGCTTAAAAAATGTATACCATTGCCACATGAGGTTTTTACCCCCAGCTCATAGTTTCAGATTTGAGAAAGCTTCCAATTTTTTATTGGGCGGAGTTGAACATAGGCTACCGCCGAGACAACTTTTGGGTTCAGAAATTGAAAGTAAATCTTCTGAATGTGGCCCAAATATGCCAGGTAAGAATCCCAAATTTAAGAATGTCAAGCATGAGAAGACCCCAACTGGGAATGAAACTGAGATAAGAAAGGCATGGTCTCGGAGGTCAATTTTATTTGACTTGCCTTATTGGAAGAAAAACCCGATGCGCCATGTATTGGATGTGATGCATGCAGAGAAGAACTTCGCTGAACATATTGTGGGTACTTTCCTTGGGGGGAGTCATTCGAAGGATGGAGAAAATGCACGAAAAGACCTTAAAACGTTAAAACTTAAACCACAACTATGGTTGAAAGAAGATAGTAGGGGAAGGACAATAATTCCCCTTGGTGCGTTTGCTTTGACGAGTGAGGAAAGGAAGGTGCTTCTAGACACAATATATAATTTTAAGGGCCCATCTACTTTTTCGTCCAACTTGCAAAGGATTGTGAATTATGCTACTCATGATTTACATAAGTGTAAGTCCCACGATTGGCATGTGATCATGCAATTGGTTCCTTTATTGTTTAAGCACTGTTTCTCCAAGCACAAGGATTTGCGTAGGGCTATTATGCAAATTAGTATTACCTTCTCCCTCTTGTGTGAGAAGGTAGTGAATCGAGAACACATAGTGGCCGCAAAATTGGCTGTGAACGAAGCGATTTGTGTATTGGAGAAGTACTTTCCCCTAGCATTCTTTGACATAAGTGTTCACTTGTTGGTACACCTATGCGACGAGGCACTTCTTTGTGGTCTAGTTAGATATCGGTGGATGTATCCGTTTGAAAGATTGATGAAAGTTTTTAAAGATTACGTCAAGAATACGCGATATATTGCAGGATCAATTGCAGAGGAATACATCACCGTGGAGTCATCAATATATACTCGGGAATATATGACTGACTCTACCAGCGTTGATGACACTGATGAATTCCTCGATGATGGTGGTAATGTGATGGGAAAACGCGTGAAATTAACGAGTTTGCAACATGAACAAGTAGCTCGTTATCTATTTGACACACATGAAGATGTCGAAGAATGGAAAAAGTAAGTTTCGAATATTATAATGTTTAACATTATTTTAGATTATTTTATACATGATTAATTTTGTAATATGCAGTAAATATGAAGCCTATGAGAACAATAAAAGACGAAAAACAGTGGTACAATCAGACAGCGAATTTAGGCTATGGTTGACACAAGAGGTAATTACAATGAAAACAGTCGTTATATAACGTTACATTACACTCAAATTTTACCACTAATATAATTAATTTATCTATATTCTCAGCTCCTAAAGATGGGTGATGCGACATCAAGGCTTGCTCGTCTAGCCACTGGACCCTTGTTCGTGGCACAAGAGTACAAAAAATATCGATTGAACGGTTACATTTTCGGCGCTAAAGTGTACGAGGAAAGTACAAATGTACAGAACTCGGGAATTTCATACAAGGCTCTTACTTTCTTTCGAGCGAGCGCAAAAGATAAAAACCTCGTTGAAGCTAAAATGACTTACTATGGTGTAATCCAAAATATATTTGAATTGGATTATATAAGCTTCAAAGAGGTTGTATTTTACTGTTAATGGGTAAGAGTTGAGGATAAAAATGCTTCTAAAGTTGATCCTGTCACCAATTTGATCATGGTTGACTTGTCCAAGTTGAAGAGCAACGACCACGTGAGCGATGAGCCATTTGTTTGTGCATTTCAAAAGGTTAAGCAAGTGTTTTACTCGGAGTATATCAACAACGAGCCGTGGTCAATTGTCCAACACGCGCCAAGGCGTCTAAATGGTAGTGTGGATGACTTGGCTGCTCCTACCGGATATCAATCCATTTTTAATGATATCCCGAATTTGAAACAATTTTTCAATTTGTAATAATTATTTCAATTTGTACCGAAACATCCATTTTTAATGCTTTTACTTGATCTGCACTTTATCATTTTCACTCTTGTGTAGTGTGCGTGTGTGGAGAGGAGATTAATACATAAATATTCCAACTACATCTAAGTTTTGTTTATACTAATCCATGAATATACGCTTCTTACCTTTAATAGGTGATTAGTACATAGTTATTTGGGGTGTCCTATTTGTGGAGAGGAGACTGAATCTCTTCGTCTATCCGAACACTAAGAAATGCCATAATCCTATGGAGCGATGCTCTGCAAATTCCTCCCAACCATTATGTAGCCAAACATCACCGGTTGAAGTTGTCAATTCCACTTTCCATACCCCACCACTTTCCATACCCCATTCAAAGGTGGAGTTGACAACTTCAACTGCTGATTTTTGGCTACACAACGGTTGGAAGGAATTTGCAACGCATACCTCCATAGGATTATGGTATTTCTTAGTGTTTAGATATGAAGAGAATTATAATTGACACGATTGCCCGGGGTACATTAGTTGGAAGGAGGTGCCATATGAGCTCAAGTTAGCTGTTTGAGTGACACTACAGGTAATGTATTTATATTTATATGTCAATTTCGATTTCGATTTCAATTACAATTTATATTTATCTATATTTGAGGGGCGGATACTAATTTTACTTTATTTCAATTCAGGGGACAGGGAGTGGCTCTAAGGGTAGGCCACATATGCTCTATACTTATGTCGCTATTCGGACGAGAAGTGAAGGATAAGGAGGTGTTCCCAAGCGTCGCGGTACAAAATCTCTTTTCCATGCAAATAGTTTGTAGATTTGAGATCAAATGATGGTGCTGTTGTTTCTTTTTAAATAGTTTCTTATTTGAATATATATTTGCATTATCTTTAGTTTGTCCGGATATATGATGTGTGGAACAGGTACAACGTTGCTATAACAGGTACAAATATACTGCTGGGCAGTGGCAGTGGCCATACTGCCCAGCAGTTTTTTTTTTTAATTCTGCCCAGAATTGTCACGGTCATTGACCGTGACACGTCCGTGACAAAATTGACACGGGCGTGTCACGGCCAATGACCGTGACAATTTTTTTAAAAAGGGTCACGGCTTTGTCACGGTTATAAACCGTGACAAACGTGTCAGGGTCATTGATCTTGACACGACCGTGACACAAAATGCGAGTTTTTTGTCAAGGTCAATGACCGTGACACGACCGTGACAAAAAAAGTTGTCTCGCCTCGAAATGTCACGGTCATTGACCTTGACAAGGTGAATTTGTCAAGGTCAATGACCTTGACAAATGGGCAGATTTGGTGTAGTGAAAGGACCTCACATCTTTAAGTGATTTTGGTGGGGGTAACTCAGATATTACTTCAATTTTTGTTCGATCAACTTCAATCCCCCTATATGAGACTATGTGGCCTAAAACTACGCCCTCTGTGACCATAAAATGGCATTTTTCCCAATTAAGGACTAAGTCTTTTTCCACACACCGGAATAGAACTCTTTCAAGATTAGCTAAACATTGGTCGAAAGATGGACCGAAAATGCAAAAATCGTCCATGAACAGCTCAAGACCGTTTTCAATCATGTCGCTAAAGATACTTAGCATGCACCTTTGGAAGGTTGCTGGCGCATTACATAACCCAAATGGCATACGTTTATAGGAAAACGTACCAAACGGACATGTAAAAGTCATCTTTTCTTGATCAAGTACATCCACTTCAATCTGATTATATCCAGAATACCCATCTAGGAAACAGTAGTAAGGATGGACTACCACTCGTTCAATCACTTGATCGATGAACGGTAAGGGAAAATGGTTTTTTCTTATTCCGGCATTGAGCTTTCAGTAGTCAATGCAAACACGCCACCCAGTGGTGGTGCGTTGAGGTATTAATTCTCCCTTAATGTTTTCATCCACGGTCATACCCGACATTTTTGGAACGACCTGAATTGGGCTCACCCATTTACTATTAGAAATGGGATAGATAATCCCAGCATCTAGCAATTTGATGATTTCCTCTCTTACTACATCTTTCATGGTTGGGTTTAATCGCCTTTGCATCTCACGTGATGGCTTCACCTCTTCCTCAAGATGGATTTTATGGGTACAAATCAATGGACTTATACCTTTTAAATCTGCTATAGTCCAACCAAATGCACTACTATGCTTCCGTAACACAACCAACAACATGCCCTCCTGCTCTTTTTCTAAAAGGGAAGAAACAACAATAGGAAATGTATCATTCTCTCCCAAAAAAGCATATTTGACATGCGAGGGTTGTTTCTTCAACTCAAGACAAGGAAATATATTTTCAGAGGGAATCATGGTTGTCTCCCTCGGAGGCAATTCTTCAAACCTAGAAATCCAGTCAACATCTCTTAAACTCTCAAAACTCTCTTCTTCTTGTAACCAAGTTTCCAACTCTTCCACCTCACTCTTAAACTCGGTATAAGGACTCTTTTTCTCACCACTTTGCACCAAACACACTTCCAGTGCATCTCCTCCTATGATCTTCTCGATTTGCTCATCCATCACTTCTTCAATAAGATCAACCTCAATAATGTCATCCTCCTCATCCATTTGGTTATCGACATTGAAAATATTGGTCTCGGGAGTCATATTTCCAAAAGTGAGTTGCATTTATCCATTCCCTGTATTGATCAAAGCATTAGAAGTAGTTAAAAATGGACGGCCCAATATTGCTGGAACATGATTTCTCGCATGGGGAGCAGGCTCAGTGTCCCAAATGACAAAATCAACAGGAAAGTAGAACGTGTCCACTATATCTATCACGTCCTCTACAACCCCACGAGGCACTTTCACTGTTCGATTAGCTAACTGTAGAGTGATTCGAGTAGGTTTTAAATCACCTAAGTCAAGCTTCTTATAGATGGAGTATGGAAGGATGTTTACTCTCGCACCTAAGTCAAGCAATGTTTTTTCCACTCTTTTTTCTCCTATGACGCACGAAATTGTAGGTGCACCAGGATCCTTGAATTTTGGTGGAAGATCATTGAGAAGGACCGAGCTCACCTTTTGTACTAAGAAAACATTCTTCTTTACCTTGAGCCGTCGTTTGACAATCATAAGATCTTTGATGACCTTAGCATATGCTGGAATTTGTTGAATAGCATCGAGGAACGGCAAGTTCAATTTTACTTGCTTCAAAACATCCAACACTTCTGTATGCAAAGCCCCTCTTTTGGGTGGTACTAAGCATTGAGGAAATGGAGCAGCAATGGGAAATTTGACTTTAATTTCAGTTTCAACTCCCTCATCTTTGTATTCCGTATCCAATGGAGTCTCCACAGACTCAGAAGTTTTAGATTCCTTGGTAATTTCAGGTTCAACTCCCTCATCTTTCTCCTTTGGAAGTTTTGGTGCTAGATCAATTACGCGGACACTACGAAGAGTAGTAACATCTTGCCATTGTTCTGGAAAATCCGATGATGTGGAGCTAATCACGGGTTGTCCTTGAAGAGGAGGTCTCTGGCCTTGGGTTGGGAATTTACCCTCCTCTTAAGTATTCACTGCAGATTGCAACCTAGAGATGCTAGTATGAATTTCAGTGAACATTCGATCATATTTAGCATTGCTCTCTTTTTGAGATTGGATGAATTGACTCAGATTATCTTCAAGAGATCGCCTAGGTGGAATGACATACGAACCAGGAGGTGGCACCTGCATAGGAGGATGCATCGGGGGTGCCACTTACTGAAATTGAGGAGGTGGTGGTAGAGTCACATGTGGGTTAGGAGACATCCCCCCTTGTGATTGTCCATAGTTGAAACTAGGGTGATTCCTCCACGATTGATTGTATGCATTCCCATGCCGTGCATTATAATTTCCGCAAAACCCCCAATTTCCTCAACTTGTTCAGTGTACATTACCTTGTATGCAGGGATGGTAGGACATCCTTTGGTAGAATGACCCGCAACACAAATGGCACACACTTTCTCCTTCCCAGCTTGCACGGGTCCAACTACTTCTCTCAATCGCACTTCAAGCATGTCTCTGAAATTCATCTCCAATTGGTCAAATTTTTGGTCCAACAAAGTGTCCTTGTCCAAGTGATAAATACCGGACGCAATAGGCAAATTAGGCACCTTTCGATTTTGATTTTGACTATCGGGATCAGAAATATCCCACGCTTGGGTAGTCTCTGCTACATATTTCAGATGAGCCTCAGCATTGCTTGAGTCTAACTCCCAAAAAGGTCTTTCACACATGGTTTGAACAAGTTGTTTGGATGCTAAAGTAAGGCCTTGATGGAAAAATGAAATCAGATGATGCTTTTCAAATCCATGATGTGGGCACGCACTATCTAACTCCTGAAATCTCTCCCAACACTTGTCGAAAGCCTCATTCTCATTTTGTCGAAAAGCTTGTATTTGAGCCTTGACAGAATTGGTTTTGTGTTATTTAAAGAACTTGGAGAGAAACTTGGTTTGCATATATCTCCACGATAACACGAAATTCGGGGGTAGGGACCATAGCCAAGTTTTAGCTTTATCCTTTAAGGAAAAAGGGAAAAGCTTTAACCAGATAACATCTTGTGGACAAGCTTGGTCACCAAATGTCTCACATGCTTCCTCGAACTCTCTAAGATGGAGATATGGTTTTTCCGAATACATCCCGTGAAATGTGGGAAGAATTTGAATCATACCATTTCGAAAGTGGAACTGATCGGCAATATACGGGAGTAAAATGCAACCATGGGTAACAGTTCTCTCTGGAAATAACAAATCTTTCATGGGAAGGTATGGTATCTCATCCTCTCCAGCACCAACACCAACACTACCATGCTCCGACATATTGCAACCGAAAGATTCAGAATTCTCACTTAGTGTTTGACTCAATGAATGACTTATGATTGAATTATTAGGCGAAGGAGCTGGAACCCAAAAATGAGGAGACTCAGTGGTATGAGCATTTTCAGAATTATCTTCTGCAGTAGGATTTTCGTGAACTTGGGTGGAAGATGAATTCTGCATATAAGCGCATAAGAGATGAGTTGTAAAAAGATTTTTTTTATTTTTTTTTTATTTTTTTGAAATCACTTGTAGATTAAAATCACTTTCCTAAATTATACCAATCGATAATCCCAGGCAACGACGCCAAAAACTTGACGCGACTAAGAATTTGTCTCAAAAGTGCGTTTTCTCTAGGCTTAAGTGCAAGCCTGTCGCGTTAGTAATAATCCGACAAGTCGGGATCGTATCCACAGGGATCAACAATTGGTACTTTTGAAGGGGAAGTTATTAAATCTTGAAATGATTCCTCCAAAGAAATATGAAAAGATGATTAATGATTGGGAAATTTCTATTGAAATAAAAAAAATTCTCAAGAAAAAACTAAAAATTATGAAGAAATTGGATTGAAAAATGAGAGAAAATAGGATAGGGTACAATCCCTCAAACCTTAAGGAATTACCGTGTAGAATACTAGAATTGAAAATTAAAATTCTTGACTAAATCCAACCTTTATAAATCCTAAGCATTACATATATGAAGGATCTAACCCTCACCATATGAAATCAAAGGTAAATATAAAGCAGTGAATGGACAATTATACTCGCAAAGCGTTCTTAAACATCTCAAGTACCTAGGGCAAGAGAGATTAAAAGATTGACAAAGTTCATATAATTTCCATACACAATTCGGTCAGTATTTTAATTTACCCACTATTTTCTACATAAGTAATTCGCCTCGGAGTGAGTTCATGTACCCCAGCCCTTGAAATTTTAGCTAGACATGATTTGATTAGAAGAGAAATGCATACACATAATTATAGATCTAACAAACATTGGAAATAATTTGCAAACACTTGAAATTTAACAAACAAGAGAATGAAATTGTTATACTTGAATTAAGCAACAGGAAATGACTTGGAATCCAAAAATTCTTTCTCTCTCAACCTTACAACCTAGGGTTCATGAAAAAATCCTACATAAAATTTCATAACTTCTGAATTTCTCTCTCTAATTCTACACCCTAGAATTCAACCTCCTCCGGAATGGGGTAGGGCTTGGTCTTTTATAGCACCAAGTAGCACGGATGTGGCAGCAAATTTCGCTTGTCACACAAGTTTTCACCAGCTATGCACATCAAAATCTTCACAATAAATGCCAGGATTTAGCATGACTGGACTGGTCCGGATAGCCCTCGGATAGGTCCGTTTCTCAGCCACCGGATCGGTTCCTTTTTTATTCTACCAGATCGGTCCATTTCTCAGCCACCGGATCGGTTCCTTTTTTATTCTACCGAATCGGTCCAGTCCCCATCGGACCGGTTCTGCTGTCATCGGTTTGTCATCCATCCGGGGTCTACTGGACTTGGGTCATTTCGAATCGGTCCGGATATATACCGGATCAGTCCAATTTCTTCCATGTTGACTTTTTCCTTTTCTACTTTGACTGGCCATAACTTTTGATCTCGAGCTCCGATTTGAATGTCAGTTCTTCCGATGCTCTTGTGAAATCAAGCTCTTCAACTTCCCTCTAGGTGTCGAATTCGAATTCTGAGTAGACATTTACGTTTTTACCCGTTTACTTTTCTTCCTTTCATCATCTCCTTTCTTCCGGTTTCTTTCTCTCTTTTCTTGCACTAAATTCTTGTAAAATCCATCAGAAAACACGAAACTCAGGGAAATTGTTAGAAACAATCAATGGAAAGGATATGGAATAAAAATGGTTCAATTACCTTGTTCGAGATATCAAAATCACTAACTTAAGGGGCTAAATTCAGAAGAATTTACGCTTGGTCAAGTAACAAGGTCATCAGATTGCTTTTTGATAATAATCAAGAGTTCTTCCAAAGTAGGCTTCCTTGTTTCTAGCACCTCGGATTCCTCATTTGGTTGAAAACATTCAACTTCAAAAATATCGAAAGAAAAATCCTCATTGGGTTCAAATAATGCATCTAACTCTTTCTCCCAATAACGATTTTTTTCCCAATATTCTTTATCAAGTCTTTTTTCTTCAAGCAATTAATTTTGATAAATTTGGATGGCCTTAGCACTAGGCTTGTATATATGAGACTCTTCTTTAGTGATATTGATCCAATGTTCATAAGTCTTGAGCGCCTCCTCCTCACTATTAGCATAACAATTAAAGCCACCAAAAGACTTAAAGTAAGACATTTCAAATTGTGCAATTCAAAAACGGGACACCCCTATTTTTGGATTATTTTTTTAAAATTTCTGATTTTTTTTTTATTTTTGATCAAATTCGGAATTAACCAACCTAACCTAAAGTCTACCTAATTCCCCGGTTACCTAGGGAAACCTCAATACAAAAGAATATGTGATTAGGGACATATTCTTCACATTTATCCCCTTAATTTCGGTATTTTTATGATCTCGTGCAGTGTAAATAGCTTGAATTTGTCTCGTATTTATGCTACTAACCCCATTTGGAAAGTATTCCGTGTTTTGTGTATTTCTCATGTGCTTTATAGGTATTTCATGCAAGTTAGTGCGAAGGAGAACTCAAAATAGTGAAAGAAAGCAAGAAATGTGAAGTTCAAGGGCATTTTTGTACTTTTGAAGCCTCATTACCGAGGTGGGTCCAATTGGAAAGTTGAAGATATTCCAATTACAAGAACACTGGAAAAAATGACACCTCAATCCGAGCTACGGTGAAGAAGTTACGAGGTTTTGAAGTTGCGAGATAATGAAGAGTCATTTTTAGAAATAAAGAGTTAAGCCGAGAATAGTATCAAGAGTGTTACTCATCACTTAACCGCGCGTCAAAAACGTAGAGAAATTACTCTAGAGTACATCACACGTTTGAATAATGAGAAACTAATGGTTGTATATTATGAAGGGAAGACATCCATTGCAACACTGATGAGTTGATTACTCATAAAGGATCTCTACTCTGCTCTTGTAAATAATAATCCCAAAATTAAGACAGAACTGGTGGCTAAGGCTGGTAAGATTATGAACCCTAATGAAGCTATGGATATAAAAAAAAATTCGAAAGAAAAAGACAAAAGTTAGAAGAATCCGATAAAAAATATCAGAAAGAAAAGAAGGGTGACAAAACCAAGAATTATGATGAATATACTCCACTCACCAAGGGTGTCCATCATATATTAGTGGAAATTAGGGGCAACAAAGACATAAATTGGCCTGAGAAGATAAAGTCAACTCCCAGCTGGAGAGATAAATCCAAGTATTGTTATTTCCATATTGATCTTGGGCACACTACTAACAATTACATATCCTTGAAGAATTAAGTGGAGAAACTTATTCGGTAAGGAAAATTAACTAAATTTGTTGATCAAAATGGTAGCCGAGATGGCAGAAGAAGATCTAAGTCACCTGACTGAGTAAAGGATAACACAAAAAGGGCACGTAATAACATTTATGAGGATGATCCTGATCTTTTGAAGAAACCCAATGAACATGAAGTGGAGGTAAAAATGATTTCCTTTGGATGTCACTTCATTGCAGGAGGAGACGCTGGTGGACGAGACGAGATTGGTAAGAGAAAAGATTATTTGAATGAAGCCAAGGCTTGTACTTCTATTAGATAGATTGACATGTCTAAATGCACAAATGGTTGGTTTAGGAAGGTTAACTAGGACAGATTGGTGATCGACTTCTCAAAGAATGATTTTAATGGGGTACTATATCCTCATGATGATACATTAGTCATCATTTGCAGGGTTCACCAAGGTGGAGTGGCAAGAATCCTTGTCAATAATGGGAGTTCTATAGACGCCATGTTCTATAACTGTTTCCATATCCTAGGGCTACGAAATAGTAAGATAGAACCTTATCACAAGCCTCTTATAGGATTCTTAGGAGAGAAAGTATATTCCTTTGAAACATTCATGCTGGATGTATTGGTCAACACTTGGCTGGCAAGAAGAAAAGAAAAAATTTATTTCTTTGTATTAGATAAAAATGTTCCTTTACCTTGTCGAGTAGGAATGAAGCAGTAAGAAGTGGTACCATCTACCATGAATTAGTTCATGAAGTTTTCTACTAATTATGGAGTTGGCATAGTGAATAGTAACCATATGGAACCTAAAGAATGCTACTATACCTCGACCGACCAACATGATATCTAAAAGATCACTACTATCTATCATATCGACATTTGGATCCTTGGGAGGAGGAAGATCTGGTGAAGGGACAGGTTATTGAAGCAACATAGACTATTGTCCTTAATGATGAGAATCTAGAAAGGACCACTCAAATTGGTTCAATACCGACTCTTTCCCTCAAACATGAATTGATTACATTCCTTCGAGAGAGGAAGAATGTATTCTCCTAGAGCCATGAGCACAAGCCAGGGATTGATCCTAATTTTATCTTTCGTAAGCTTAACATTTATAAGGACTCTTAGACGATAAAGCAAAAATGAAGAGTTTTTCAGTCTCAAGAAAAATATGGCAATTCAGGAGGAAGTGGAAAAGTTACAAAGAGCGCAGTTTATAGAAGATGTTAAAATATCCAAAATGGTTGGCCAATGTGTTAATGGTAAAAAAGAACAACAACAAGAGTCACATGTGTCTAGACTTCATAGAACTCAACAAAGTATGAACAAAGGATCATTTTTCTTTACCAAGGATTGATCAATTTCTAGATGTTATCGCACATCAAGAATTACACAATTTTATGGATGCTTATTACGGTTACAACTAGATTTAAATAAAACCATAAGATAAGGATCAAATTTCCTTTATCACTAGACGATGAACATATTGGAACAACGTTATGCCTTTTGGGCTAAAAAACTCTAGAGAAACATATGAGAGGCTGATAAACAAAGTATTTAAAGACCAGATCCGTAAGAACATAGAAGTGTATGTGGATGATGTGCTTACTAAGAGCAAGGTTCCTGCTGACCATATTGCGGATTTAGTCAAGACATTTGACCAGTTGGAGAAGCACTAAATGAAGCTCAACCTGACCAAATGTATTTTTTGAGTACAAAAAGGAATTTTCTTAGGATATAATGTGAACCAAAGGGGAATTGAAGAAAATATGAACAAAATAAAGTATTAATGGAGATGTAGTCCGTGTCCAGCAAGAAGGATGTGCAAAAACTATCTGGAAAGGTGAAAACTCTAAATCATTTTATGTCCCTATCAATAGATAAATGTCTCTCGTTCTTTATGGTGATCAAAAAGACCTTTGAGTCGAATCATGAGTGTAAAAAAGATTTTATGTAACTAAAGAGGTATCAGGATCTCCACCACTCTTTTCTCGACCAGTTTTGGGAGAAAGTTTATCAATATTTGGCTGCTTCAGAGTCAGCTATAAGCTCGACTTTGATCGGACTAGAGGGAGGAGTTCAAAAGATGGTGTACTACACTAGTAAAGCATTTCCAGGAGCAAAAATTAGGTAATGACATTTATAGAATCTAGCACTTGCACTTATTAAGGACTCTAGAAGAATGAGACCATATTTTTAGTCCCACACTATTGTGGTATACACCGACTAACCTCTGCGACAAGCTTTGCATAACCCCCAAAAAGTCAGGACGATTAATGTCCTGGGAAGTTAAACTTAGAGAATATGATATTTTCTATGATATAAGAACCTCAATAAGAGGGTAAGCGATGGAAGACTTCATTACAGAGTTCACATATGTAGAGATGTCAAATAATTTAAGTTTGCCTGTCAGGCATACTACTTTGAAAGAGAGCTCCGCTCAAAAGAAAACTGAGATTATGGTCGACTAAACAGAATCATCAGTTATTCAAGAAAATTTTTGCGGAATTCCAATGCATATTCAGATATGGATTACTGTCAGAGGAAGGCTTCGCCAACAACATTCTTTTTTGAAATTATTTATAGACGGATATTCGTGCCCTGCTGGTAGTGGAGCTGGACTTATCATCAATACTCTAGATGATTTACTTATAGAATATGCCTTGCGATTTCAGTTTCAAGCTTCCAAAAATAAAATCGAGTACAAGGCATTAATTATTGGGTTAGATTAGCTTCATTACTAGGTGTCAAGCAGATGATAGTGTACAGTCATCCTCAATTCATTGTTAATCAAATGCTTCAGTTAATTTGAGTTAAAGGAGAAATAATGGTAAGATGTTTGAAGAAAGCTATGGAGGTTCTCTGTTTATTTCCTGCGGTCAAGATAGTCCAAATTCTAAGTGTGGAGATTGCCCAAGTATATGCTTTTGCTCGGTTAGCCTCAATAACTCAGATAGAGCTCTAACGAACCATTACCATAGAAATCCTCACCAATGGAAGCACTAATTTAGAAGCTCCCAGTATAAGCTCTATGTAGTTGGGTTCTTCTTGGATGGATATGATCAAAGATTACATTAAAAGAGCTTATTACCACCCGAACAGAAAGAAGATAGGAAGATGAGATACAAAAAAACCAGTTATGTTTTGGAGAAGGGCATTCTATATAGAAGGGGACACACTATCTCTTTACTTTATTGTGTTCATCTAGTTGAAGTAAATCATCTGATTAAAGATGTATATGAGGGACCATGTGGAGCTTATTTAAGCGGCCGATCATTAGTATAAAGAATAGCAATGCAAGGCTACTACTGGCCAACGGTGAAAAAAGATTATGTTTCATTCACAAAAATGTGTGTCAAGTGCCAGATGTTTGCTACTATCCATGAAGAACGAGGGTTGTCCTAACTCCCATCACTTCTCCTTAGACGTTTATTATTTAGGGGATTGACATAGCCCAACCATTGCTGACCACCAAAGGAAGGATAAAGTATTTGGTGGTAGCAGTGGATTACTTTACCAAATGGGTGTAAGCTGAGCCTTTAGTGGATATGCCTCGTCAGAGGGTTTTCCAGTTTATATGAATGAAAATCATATGAAGTTATAGGATCCTTTATACTTTAATCACTGATCATGGTATCCGATTTAACAATGATGAGTTTAAAAAATACTCCATCTGGTCTGGAATTTAAAAACTTCATTCAGCACCTGGACATCTATAGTGTAATGGTCAGACATAATTATTAATAAGCCTCTGCTTAATGGATTGAAGAATAGGTTGGATGATGTTGAAGGAAATTGGATCAACGAGCTGCACAGTGTCCTTTAGGCTTATAGGACTACACCCAGAACATTAGCAAGGGAGACTCCATACATGCTTGCTTTTGCACTGAGGCAGTGGTACCAGTCGAAATAGGCCTGCCGACTCATAGAGTGCTGAATTTTGATTGACCGAAAAGTTATCTCATAAGGAGACTAGATCAGGACATTATAAGGACATAAATTTCCAATCGAGTTCGTGTATTGTTTTGACTTAATTTAGTGAATAAAACTTTATTTGTAATATGTCATAGGGTGATTTTATTTTGTCATGATCCCACTTGGTCTATGACGTATTGAAGAAATTGAAGACTTTGCGGCAAAGTTTCAAAGAATTAATCATGCCGAAGTGTAATTGGTGCAAGTTTATTCGTCTTCAAGTTAATTGCATTCCGAGATAACACGGGTATGAATGCGTATAATTAATGGTGCTCGAAATTATTTTTATAAAAGATAAGGATGTAATTTTATAAGGAAGATATTTTTAAATGTTTTTAAAAGTGTTTTGAGTGTTTTACACTTCGTTTTATTCTAATAACCTCGAAATAGAGTTTGACTTAACTGGATCACATGTGAAGAATTATTTTTAAAGAAAA
This sequence comes from Sambucus nigra, assembly GCA_949130495.1. Lineage (NCBI taxonomy): Eukaryota > Viridiplantae > Streptophyta > Magnoliopsida > Dipsacales > Adoxaceae > Sambucus > Sambucus nigra. The sequence continues at coordinate 65,058 of CASBWL010000516.1, forward strand.
TTCAAACTGACACGCGCGTCGTTCAAATGACAAGCTGGCTCGTTCGAGCGAGATAGCCATGTCACGTGAATGATATGTCGATCTTGTTCGAGTGACACATTTTTTGAGGCTATGATGTTTTCCTATGTAAAGCATGTTTTCGTCATAATTAAACTGTGTGCATTCTAGAAAAAAATGTTTACGATCAAGAAACCTGTTTACACATGTTTTTCTAAGGTTTCAAAGACTAAAAACATCCTTAGAGTTCACAAAGATCTGAGTTATCATTACTATATGTATATGTGATCTTGCTACACCAAGAAGGTTTGTTTTACACTTAAACTTCTAGGTTTTGGGGTGAAGAAAGGAGAAGGACTTCTTGTTCGACATCGTAGACGTATCAAAGCCATTCGGTGGACACCGAGATATAGGTGGACGCGTGTATTGTGGACATGTATAGTGGAAGAAGGAATTTGTGCATGGGCAATGTGAGTGGAGTGGTTGAAGATCAGAAGAGTGTCAAGACTCGTGGGGATCAAGTCATTGTGTGAGTCTTTTGTCTGTTCATTGTAATTCCGTATTCATAGTGATTGTTTGGCTTGAACCGTCCGAGGTTTTTTTCCCGTCTTAGGTTTTTCCTCGTACATCTGGCGTTGTGAGTATTCTTTACTTCACTTTACTTGCTTTAATCACTAGATGCTTGTTTAGGATAAATCAAGATAAAATTGGTTTAAAGTAAAAATTGGTTTTTCATAACTTGGTTTGGTGTTAATTAAAAGATGGATAATTTTTGGTGAAAATTGGTTTGATTTGAAACAAACTCGTGTAGGACCACTCTTTCAGACATGGTTAAGGAAGTCAGAGAGGATGCTGCAATTATGATGGTTGCTAATCAACAAAGGACTGCTGGGTTCTACAACCGAAGGGTCAAGCCGACTAAATTAAAAGAGGGAGATATGGTACATAAGAAGGTAATCCATAAGAACAATAAGTTGTAGGCAAATTAGCACGACCCACATCGTATCTTGATGGTTATCCGACCAGGAACATATCTTTTAGAAATATTGGAGGGCGAATAATTGAAAAATACCTGGAATGCAGATCATCTTCGTAAATATTATTAGTAATTTTACCTTAATGTAATTAATTATTCGATTTATTGAAGTTGCAATTCTTTTTTTTTTTTTTTTTTGGAGTATGGTGCTACCACCAAAGAGATTTTTTAACTTTTAAATTTTATTTTAATTCAAACTTTCCCAACTTCAGAAAAGTTTAGAAATATTTTCAAACTTCATGTATGATTTCATATTCAAAAAATCAAGAATAAGAAGTGAGTAAAATTTCATGTATGACTCAAAGTCAAACACAAGGGATTTTATCCGACCAAGTTAAACATAGGGATGACTATACATTCCTAATACATTTGGTCACCACTAATAAATAATGCAAAAACTTAGTACAACAAAACTATTTATAATTTTATCTAAATTCTTTGGTCGAATCGAAGACACTATAAATAGATTCAATTACGAATCAAGCATTATTCATTATGGAGATTACTTTGTCAACAATCTAATTAAGTAATCTCTAGATAGATTACCTATTCGACAATATGATTGATACTAATCACAAGCTTAAATAAAGATGACAAAGTATCAAAACTATACATCTGGAAAAATAACTTCATTTCATTCCAAGGATTGTGTGTTATAAAGTAAAGATTCAAAAATAAAAAATACAGTCCTACCCACAGGGTGATTTCCTTCAGCCTTGCTCATCCCATCATGAGGCTCATAAAGGGTGTTCGGCAGAGTAGTAGATCATAAATCCCTCATTCTGGTACGTTTGCTAATTCTCGGCCTATCCAGTAGGTGTTGGGGGTGAACATATTCATCCTCTCTTTTAAGGCCATAATCTCCAATATATTTTTTGATTAAGCTCTAACGAATGGCATCAGGTGGAATCAAACTAACATCAATTTTGAAAGGTGGATCAAGATAATCCAACATTCCTGGATCATGTTAATGCCATAATTTATTTCCCTAAAGTATCTTCAGCAGTCCAAGCGAGTTCAACCAACCCTATTTATATCCGTATGACCTAGACTTCTCTACGTCTTTATCTAAGTAAGTTAAGGCTTAATAATACCAATCCATCTAAACAGCTCTGGGCTACTTATGGAAGTGTAAAGTTAGTTGATCCACCATATCTTGGAGTTTCTTGATAGACTTGTCCTTTTATTAGAGTAAAATTTCTTTGTTGGCTAATGTCTTTTTAGTTCTTTCTTCATATATGGTTGGCCGAGAAACCATAACATGCTAAGATGACTAGCCAGATTTGGTTTTCTTCTTCTTCTTCAGGCTAGGTATTAACTAACTTCTTCAAATTGTCCAGTTCATTCCTCAAGGCATTATTTTCTCTCTCCAAAAGTGCAACAATCGCCCGAGCATTTTTAGCTTCTTTATTCAACACGAGCTCCTTCTTATTCAAAGCAGAAGTAATATCTTGTATCTTCTTATCAAAATCCTAACATTCCCTCAAGTCCTTGTACTTATCTTCATAATCAAAATCAAGCAACACCATAGAAAGTTTTTGGACTTCTTGCATTCGTTCAATCATTTCATAATAGGCATCTTTCACTTGGTCGAAGGCATTTGGGTCAGCAACCCCATCAAATTTTCTTCAGTCAAAGGAATATAAATAGCCTCAAGAAGACTCCTTCATCACCTCAGTAGGTCAAATTGACCATAAACTATCGCATTCTTCATGGAATCAAAATTGAAATTTGTGGGTATAAGTATATATGATCCCGTTCAAGAAAGATATACAACAGTGAATCAAACAAGTAATCAACATCAAAGGAAACTTAGAAATATTGTACAAAAACTATGTCATTTCATTGATAAATAGAGGTTATAGAGATGATTCCATTACAAAGGAAATCGAAGAAATGAAAAATACATAAGAGAAGAAGAAAAAATAAATAAGCTAAAAGGAGATAAACCTTCTCCTTCTCCTTTTCCTTTTCCTTTTCCTTTTCCTTTTCCTTTTCCTTTTCACTAGCAGGAAGATCGACAGTGTCTGCAGGCACCATGGAAGATTCCTCAGAACCCTCATCATCATCAAAATCCTCATCCAACTTAGGAGGAGTTCCTAGGTCATGTCTTTGAAATAACTCAGAGTCTGCCTCAGTGATGACCTCCTTTAAAGCCTCCGACCATCCCTTTTTTAAGGACAACTTGTTTGCATACTCTATTTGAATGGTTTCTATGGAAAAATATTTCTCCTATCCTTTATTGGTATCCACTTCTTTGTCCTTGTAGAAGGGTGTCTACCTATAAAAAAGTAAAAATATTATTTTATTAGAAATACTGAGAAGAAACCCAGGGTCCTGACAGAAACTCATATTGAGCAGGAACCCCCCGGGGTCCCGGTAGAAACTCATATTGAGCAGGAACCTCCCGGGGTCCCGGCAGAAACTCATATTGGGTAGGAACCAACCTAGGGTCCCGACAGAAACTCATATTGAGCAGGAACCTCCCGGGGTCCCTGCAGAAACTCATATTGGGCAGGAACCCACCTAGGGTCCTGACAGAAAGGCATAATTGAGAAGGAACCACCCCAGGGTCCCGACAGAAACTCATATTTAGCAGGAACCCTCAGCGCTGCTTCATGTGTCTACGCTGCTGCAAGTGTCGGCGCCGCGACAAGTCTCTACGCCGCTACACGGGTCGGCGCCACTTCAGGTGTCTACGCCGCGGCAAGTCTCTACGTCGCTACAAGTGTCGGCACCGCGGCAAGTCTCTACGCCGCTGCAAGTATCGGTGCCGCGGCAAGTCTCTACGCCGCTGCAAGGGTCGGCACTGCTTCGAGTGTCAGCGCCGCCGCAAGTGTCGGCGTCGCGGTAAGTCTCTACGCCGATACACAGGTCGGCGCCACTTCGTGTGTCGGCGCCGCTGCAAGTGTCAGCACCGCCGCAAGCGTCGGCGCCGCTGTAAGCGTCCGCACCGCCGCAAGGGTCGGCGCCGCTTCATGTGTCTACGCCGCTGCAAGTGTCGGCGCCGCGACAAGTCTCTACGCCGCTACACGGGTCGGTGCCACTTCAGGTGTCTACGCCGCTTCAAGTGTCGGCGCCGTGGCAAGTCTCTACGCCGCTGTAAGTGTCGGCGCTGCGGCAAGTCTCTACGCCGCTGCAAGGGTCGGCGCCACTTCGAGTGTCAGCGCCGCTGCAAGTGTCGGCGTCGCGGTAAGTCTCTACGCCGCTACACGGGTCGGCGCCACTTCAGGTGTCTGCGCCGTCGCAAGAGTCGGCGCCGCTTCATGTGTCTACGCCGCTGCAAGTGTTGGCGTCGCGACAAGTCTCTACGCCGCTACACGGGTCGGCGCCACTTCAGTTGTCTGCGCCCCTGCAAGTGTCGGTGCCGCGGCAAGTCTCTACGCCACTGCAAGTGTCGGCGCCACGGGCAAGTCTCTACGCCGCTTCAAGGGTCGGTGCCTCTTCGAGTGTCAGCGCCGCCGCAAGTGTCGGCGCCGCGGCAAGTTTCTACGCCGCTGCAAGGGTCGACGCCGCTTTAAGTGTCAGCGCCACCGCAAGCGTCCGCACCGCCGCAAGGTTCGGCGCCGCTTCATGTGTCGGCGCCGCTGCAAGTGTCGGCGCCACGACAAGTCTCTACGCCACTTCAAGTGTCCGCGCCGCTCCAAGGGTCAGCGCCACTTCAAGCGTCAGCGCTACTACATAAGGGTCACTGCAGTAATGACAGTCGAGAGAGTCAGCGTCACTGCAAGACTCAGCGCCACTGCAAGGGTCACTGCAGAAATGTTATTCGGGAAGTGCTGCTACAGGGGTTTCGACAGAAACTCATATTGAGGAAGTAGCTATCGCAAACAACTCCCCATCATGAAACATCCGTCTCAAAATGAACAACAGCACTAACACTTTACTTTCCTGTACAGGTTGCCTAGTCGAGCAAGCAGGGCTCGAACAGGAGCGTTGGGACCTCCCGGGAGTTTTGGCTTGGCAGATGAGGGACAAGGTATGTTGAGAAAGCTCAACCACTTAGCACTATAGGATTGAGAGAATACTAGTAGGAGACCCTAGGGTCACCCAGTCCTCACACACCTCACATTTAGTCATAAGTAAAGTGAGCAGTCAAAGGGCTGGCTGCTCACAAGAAAAGAAATGTTTATAAAATGATTTTAAAGGAGAGGGTCCTCTAAACCTCTCTCAAGAAAAATGATTTTAGAAGGGGGTCCTCGAGACCCCCCTCAAGCTTGCAAATATTTTAGAGGAGGTGGTCCTCGAGACCCCCCCTCAAGTTTACAAAGTTTGTATCAAAGTTACCGTTTCAAAAGATATTTAGCAAATCAGATATTTTGTCTCCATTAGAAGACATATTTGATTTTGAACTTTGGTCGGCGCCAGGGGCATCTGCCAGAGGGGACAGGCAGACCTGCCTGCAGGTAGGGACAAATAGTACACTGCAGACTTTGTCCCTCACCAACCCTCTAAGTTTTGGCGCCAAAAGTGCCAACCCAGCCTTAGTGCCCAAGTATAAATAGGACCCCTGGGCAAGGTCATAAAGGGATAGAAACACTCAATAGCAAAGTCACTCTGTTAAAATCACACCAGAACCTCTCTAGTATTCTCTCCCTGCTCTCTCTCTAGTGCTGAGTGCCTTGTTCTTTCACTCCCCACTGACAGCCATCACTCTCAGGTGCTTCCCTTGAGAAAATTGCTATTTTTTCTGTGAAAGTTCATCTTCTTGCAAGGAGTGAGTTGAAGCTTGAGTTCCATTGGAGTGGGTCACGCCTCACCCTTTCCAGTTATTCATAGACCCCAGTCTCACTACCCTCCTACAGTTACGACCTTGTTAGAATTCCTATCTATATACTCATTCAGGTGCCCAGCTTAGGCCAACTCTTATAGCTGTGACTTTAGTGCTTTAAAATTCTCTATTTTGTGGTCGCCTTCCTTATGGAATACGCACCTTATTACGTTATTCCTCTTCGTTAGGTCACCGTCCATCTTCTTGGGTCACTTTAGAAATGGTTGGTCATTGATCTTCGCAAGGATCTTATGGATCGACTCCTTGAAGACTATATGGACAACTTGTAAGGCTTTTGAGGGATCTTCCTTGCTTTTGTTATTTGAACCATTCTTTCTCCTTTTCTTGTTCCCTTTCTTGGGATTATTAGACTTGTCTCCTCCCTTATTGGCCTTATCGCAACGAGTTTCCCTTGGACTAGCATAAATCACATCTTCAACCTTGGCGTATTTTTCGATACACGCCATGAGGTCATTGATGGTGTTAGCCTCCTTCTTGGTGAGAGACTGGTGCATCATAGATGTGGTCTACACACCAATCTTGATGGATATCACGGAGACCTACTCCGAGCAAACCTCCACTTAGTTAAAAACTTCCTAATACCTCTTGGAATACTCATGAAGAGTCTCATATGGCTTCTTCTTCATCGTGAGAAGTGAATACATCCTCTTTAGGTGAGAACTGTTGCTTATGAAGAGAGCAGTTAAGGCCTTGGAGAAGGCCTTGAAGCTCATGATGAACCTGTGTGGTAATATCTCAAACCACTTATGAGCTACATCATATAAGATAGAAAGGAAGATGCGACAAATAAGGGCAATGTTAGGGCTCCATAGAGTCATCGCTTGCATGTACTGCCTGACGTGGTCTATAGGGCCAGTTTTTCCATCGTAAATTTTAAACCGGGGAACGGTGAACTTCTTTGGGGAATCTTTCTCTTCAATCTCCCTTAAAAAAGGGGGATTTATCTATGTGTTGAGAGACCTTCTAACCGGCTCTCTAGTAAACCTAGACCCTCAGTTGGCTAGGTGTTGATCCATCTCCCGTCGAACCAAGCTCCTAATATCATTACTTTGATGATCATCATCTTTGTGGAGCCTTTATAATCGTCCATGCTCTGAGCAATCCCGATCCCACCAAGAACTCCTCCCTCTACTACGAGTCTTACTCGCCTAAAGACTAGGAGAACATTCAACACCAAATATACGTGGTTCGGCAACGTGCCTACATCCACGGAGAAGTTATTATTTCTTATTAGTGTCTTTCGAATAATCATAGTTACATCCCCTTTGCACCGTGGTCCGTTTATATTTATAGTGTTAACTAAGTGGTTGAATTGTACAAGTAACTCATACATCTTGTAGATAGCTCGTAGGTGTACCTGAATATCTGTCTGAGATTGTGGTAACCGATTTGAGCCTATCACGATGTATTTAAGCACATGTTAAATACACAGTAAAGAATTTAATGTTTTAATTGGTCCGAGACGTCCACTCCATGTGCTTGGCGGACTGGGCTTGATCTATAAAATAGCTCCCACAGTGTACATTTAATGAAATAACATTATACCCAATAAACTAATCTACAAATATCATATAATTGACATTTCAAGGTTATTGGTCAAGAAAAATCATCGTTAATCACTTTATGTATTCTTAAGTTATTAATGGTTGTATTGTTAAATCAAAGCATTAACGTAGTGAGTAATTTATGTCATTATTTTATCATATTATTGAATCTCATTTTGTTTCTCTAAAATTACATATCTCATTTGTTTTAATTCTCTCGAGACTAATTTCTTAGAATGAAGTAAAGCGGTTAAGTTTTAACTAATGTATTAGATATTTATTTGTAACTTTTAATTATGACCCCACTATTATTGATGAACAATTTGTGAAACACTCCATTTAAATGTTGAAGAGACTAAAACATATTATGTGTTATTTTAATGCAGATTGTGTTGCATACTTATACTAATAAATGCTAAAGATTACATGTATATAAGAGCCATTATTTTCACACAAGTAAGTACAAATTATGTTACATATCCAAGCACGTTAAGGTAGATTATGTGATACATAATGTATGGTTAAAAAAAGGGTTTTAAGTATTTAACTTGGGTATATTTCAAATTAAATATAGGTGCTACAAAAATGTTTAAATTCAATGCAAGGATTTTTACATAAAATTAGAAATGCAAACAAGATTATTTTTCTTATGTTCTTGGGGAATCATATCACCAATTGTTTGTTCATAAACCCTCAATGTTTTCAATTTCTTGGAAGAGACTTTTCTAGACTTCATCATGAGGAATACTTTCTAAATAATCTTTCAGTATATCCTTTCAAAGGTTACGGTATTCCTTTTGATGTTTTGAAGAAAATAAAGTTTGGACATATTTCTTTTAAATATTGTTTTGATCATGTACCACAATCCTAGCCTTATTGATCAAACTTTTTAATCTTGTACCAAATTAAATCTAAATTGCATTTAATAATTTTTGTGGATAAGATTTTCGTAATGTCTCTTATAAATTTTGATAGTCGAGTTGTGCTTTTAGGGTACTATGATGTCTAATATTAGGATGACCTATGTGGAACAATTGGGAGATTATGAGAAACTTTCCTTAAAGTGGACCTTCATAGATCATATAATTTTCATTGACATGTACTTATTGAATTATACAAAATCAAAAATGTAAGATTCCTTATGAATGGTGAAATTAGTGGGAGTAGCAAATCATGAAATATGATTATAAGGTAGGGTACTTATCCTATTACTGATAATCTTCTAGAATAATTCTTCTTTTAGTTTTCGGATTGTCTAAACAACAAAGAACAAATAAATGATCAATCACTAAATTATGGTATTATCCTCGCAAAATAAATGTAGACAAAACCATAAGGAATAGTATTAAGAAGATCATAAAAGGAAACCACTATTCGAAATGATTATTTTGTGTATCTAGATGATCATGAATTTAGGAACACAGACTGGAAAGTGTAAAGAAGTTATGGATACCTTGAAAAGAATTAAAATCAACATAGCATCCCTACAAGAAACTAAATTGAAGGGAGAAAAGGCTAGAGAGATAGGATAAGGTTATAAATTATTTTATTCAGGAGGGAGGGATAATCGTAGAAATGGGGTACGTATCGTTGTTGATCACTATATGAAAGATAAAGTGGTCGATATTAAAAATGAGGGGATAAATTAATGAACATTAAGACTGTCTTAGATTAAACAATGTTTAATCTTATAAGTTCTTAGGCACCCCAACGAGCTTTGGATGAAAATGTAAATTAATTATTTTGGGAATTATTAGATGAAATATTATAACAAATTCATATGCATGAAAAAATATTTTTGGAGGTGACTTGAATGGACTTGTAGGAGTAGAATGAGACAGTTATCCAAGGATACACGGGGGTTATGGTTTTTGCTGAGAGAAATGTTGGAGGGGAAACTCTTTTAGAATTTGCTAAGGCCTACGATCTAGCGATAAAAACACATATTTTAAAAAAGGGGAAGAACATTTAATAACATTTAAAGCAGTGAGAATAGGTATCAAATAGATTATGGCTTACTTAGAAGAAGAGACTTAAAGGCATGCAAAGACTATAAGGTTATACCAGGTAAAAGGCATATTTAGAATGAATATACGTCAAGCTACAATTCAAATAGTGAAAAGCATTTAAACACTACAAGAAAAGATATATTATTTGGTGGGAAGTTCCCATATGCTTGGAGAAATATTTAAGATGGATGTAAAGCAATAAATTTCTCAGTGTTTTATTCATTGGAAGGAATGAAATATATCTACAATGCAAAACTAATTCATACCTTAATTTATAGGATATGCCTTTTCATTTCCTATTTACATTCCTACATCTGTGTGGAGAACGAACAAAAGGGAATTAATGAATGTTGAGTGCCCATATTTTTTGGAGATCCTAGATCTTGTGAACAAATTTGACTTTGCATTCCTTAATACTCTCCCTCAAGTTTGGAATGTATGCTGATAATTCCTAACTTCCCAAGTAAAGTCTAGAATTGTGAAGAACCCAATGGCTTTTTAAAATGTCGAATGGCTGATGTGATGTGGATAAATGAGTTATTTGATCATTCATTATTGAACCATTCATAATGTGAGGCACATGGCTACTTTTCTGCTAAAAAAGTCAACAGTGTAAACTACAAGTGTAGAAAACAAAAGTTCGGGTAGTGAAGTGTTAGGTGAGGTAAAGTTCAAGGGGTCCGAGTATAATTAACCCTAAATTTTATATTTCCCTACATCTTATTACTCTCTTATCCATCATGTGTCACACCAAGTGGAATGGAGCATATCAATAATAAAGCACCCAAGAGGAGATAATAATAATAAAGCATCCAGGAGGAGGCAATAATAGAGCTCCCAAGTGAAACGTCAATTATATCAAAGAATTCTCCCCTTTCTCTAATAATAAGGCAAGTTTGTGTTCCAAACCTTCTTTAAGAGATAGGGCAATCGTCACTTGTCATCTCCATCATAGCTTCAAAAAAGATGTTTAACCGAACAACTATCTCTTAATTGATCAGATCATATGCTATCGATTTCGTGTTGTGTTGCACGATATTTTATGACACCTTAACACTATTTTGAGTTTCCACTAGTATTAAATATAATATAACATTGAAACACAACACAAAAAATTTAAAAAAAAACGCAATTAAAGCCTGAATTCATTATTATTTTATGTTCGATCAGTAAAATTGTAAACCTGTAATATGAATGATCATGTACTTTTATACACAATTTAAGAATATATATACCGAGCTATCAATTAAACTTAGTGGAATTGAACTGTACGAGTCATATAGCAAGTAGAATTTATAACTCAATTCCCATAAATTGTGTCAGCGTGTGCTATGAATAGCAAGTCTCATTGTGAATTTTAAGATTTTAACACTATGTCTAAAACCTATGCTTTGTTTGTGACCTAAAACCATAAAAAAATAAAGTTAAATAAGACTCCAAGTTTAAGAAACATAACTATTTTTTTCTAACACACATATATTTCTAATAGAGAAATGTCCCATTAATAAAAGACTGTTGCATTGGGAGCCATCAAATCTACGTATGAATCTCTATCTCTACTAACTAAAAAGAGGGGATTGTTATTCTAAAGGTCAAAAGACCAAAAAATCCTCCTCTAATATACAACTAACTAATGAATCGCACTATGAAATTATGTGAAAAGGTCATAGAAAAAAGTTTAAGAAATGAATCAACTATTTCGGACAACCAATTTGGATATATGTTAGGAAAAACCACCAGGGAAGCTATTTATTTATTAAGACAACTAATGGAAAAATGTAGAAGTAAGAATAAAAATTTACACATGGTTTTTATAGACTTAGAAAAAGGCATATGATAGAGTACCTAGGGATATAATATAGTGGACTTTAATGAGGAAAAAGCATTCCTATTAATTACATTAAAGTTATTGAAGATATGTATGATAACACAAAAACTAGGGTAAGAACTATTTGTGGAGAAACTAATGAAATTACTATTAAAGTAGGTCTGCATCAAGGATCAGCTTTAAGTACTTACTTATTTGTCATAGTATTAGATGGGATTACTAAGGACATACGAGTAGATGTCCCATGATGCATGTTATTTGCGGATGATATATTTTAGTGGACACTTCAAAGGAGGCTTTAACGATGAGAGTAGATACTTGGAGAAATGCCTTAGAGTCTAAGGGACTAAAAATCAAGAAAAGTAAAATTGAATTTATGGAATGTATGTTTAATAATGAGTCGTCTAATAGCATAATGTTAAAGATTGAAGAAAAAATGCTAAACCAAACTAATAATTTCCGTTATTTAAGCTTAGTGATGTTGAGTAATGGGGGTATTGATGAGGATGCTAAGAGTAGAATAGTAACTGGATAGATGAAATGGAAACAAGTGAGTGGGGGTAATATGCGATAAGAGAATAAGTAATAAATTAAAAGGAAAATTTTATATAACGGTTGTTAGGCCAGCTACCCTCTATGGAGTGGAGTGTTGAGATTTAAAGAAAAAACATGAGCAAAATATCCTTGTTAGTGAGATGAGAATGCTCCGATGGATGATATGAATTACTAGAAAGGACAAATTAAAAATCAGTATGCGAGAGATAAGTTAGGAGTAGCTCCCATTAGTGATAAATTAAGAGAAAGTAGACTGAGATGGCATGAACATTTGTTGCGTAGACCATCAGATGTACCTATAACAAGAGGAAGACTAGTGAAAATAGAGGGTAAATGACAAAGGGGTCGTCTTGAGCTATTATAAGAAGAAATTATTAGTAAAGATCTTAAAAATTTAAAATTAATTGATAATATTGCTTATAATAGATTAAAATGGAAAAGGAGAATCCATGTGGCTAACCCCATGTGATGGGATTAAGGCAATGATGATGATTATGATGATCTCGATGAACATGAATTTTCTGTAGGGATACATAATGATTTGGTTTTGTTTTCACAAGTCGTAATAAGTGAAACTAATGGACTACAACTAATTTTAGGGTCTCATGGAATTACATAATCGATAAACTAAAGTCGGGTATGAGTGGGTCATCAAGAACAAATGCGACGCTCACGGTAATTAAATGATATAATCCTAATTTGCAATCAAATGGTTCACCATTAATGAGGAAAATTTATAATTGAACATTCTCAATTATATCTAAGAACATGTAATTCTTATGTCATTAGTAACTCATTATTGTAATACCCCATATTTTTGCGTATTTAGAATTTAATTAATTGAGTCATTAAATAGGAAAATACATTTCAATTTAAATTACGTGAGTGCAATAATTTAATATGATTTACTATTTAAATTACGTGAGTAAAGTAATTTAATGTGATTTAATAATAATTATGATTATTGAGTGATTAAATAATAATTAAGGTTACTAATTATTAATCGAGAGATAGAAATACTTAATATTATGATTCAAAATTACTTAGTGTGAAGAGTATATATTGATGGTTAATGTGTATGGCATAGCTAGTGATATGGATGTACTTGATTATATCACAATCGAATGTCGTGTGTAGACTAAATTGAGGGTGGGATAGGAAATATATTTTTATGTGACTCAAATGTAAATTTAGAGGGCATAGTTAATTTCGAAAGGATCGAATTAGTCAAAATAGTATACCATGGGTCCTTCATGATATGAGAAATCGGCCACAAGACGTTCTCATACCAACAAGTCAAGAGTAAAGTGTGTAGCAAGTAACTACAATAAGTAAATAGAGAAAAGACGGGATATAGAGTTGTTCAGTCTTTAAAATAGGCTTACATCCACGGTGTTGCTCCATTCTCATGACATATGTTTCATTGTACAATATAATGATGCCTAAAGAGGCATACAAGTATGAGAATAAAGGAGAGTATATGATGACTGATGATCCCGGTGTGCCGAAGAAGTAGTTGCGATATGGGGGAGCAATTCTCGAGCTGTATGTAGGGGAGGTGTAGAGAGAATCAGTACTGTAGAAACTGCTCCGGTTGTGTGGAAATCGATCCCCCATTTTGAGGTGTGAACCTCTATTTATAAGGGATATGATCACGTGCAATGAGCACGTGATGCATGAAGTCTGGATTTAGGATGGAGAGGGATGAGGCTTGTAAGGCAAACATCCTGAGCGTTGCATCCTGTAACTGGCAAAAGTCAAAGGTGCCATGCCCTGGATTGGGTGGGTTTGCGGCACTTTGGTTGTGACCGCCCCTTGATGAGGGGACGCTCCCTGTATGAGGTAGGGCCGCGCCCTGTATGAGGTAGGGTCGTGGCATGTAATCAATCCGCAGTAGGGTGCTAAACTTGTACTATCAATAAGCCCCCAAGTTGTGTGCTAAGAGAATTCGATTGGGGCTGCGTCTTAGTTAAGTTTCCTTATGTGCCACGGTAGTTTTCAAAGCGACGATTCGTCTTCCACGCTCTCTTATATAAATTATTTCAGGTTGTGGACTTCATTACGTTTCCAAAACTTTGAGAGCAGATCGAGAGCGAATTTCTGTGTTCATCTCCTTTCATTTTCCGGCAACCCTTCGTGGCTGTGCGTGGTGGTTCCAAGGTGGTGTAAGGCTGAGCATTTGCTGGTTTCTTCATTTCTAGGTAATTTTTCAACCAATCTTTGTAAATTGTTTTCGTAGCTCATACTTCCTTTTTGAATATACAAACACATGAGCTTTTGCATTGCTTGATAGAAATTAGGGTTTCAATTGAATAGTTGAACACATATGAACACTGAACACATCAATACTTGTTAGGATCGATCTTCATATTCTGTACTTGACCCCTGATCTTCCAAACGCCATGAAAATCGTAAAGATGTTCTTGTTGTTCATAATCAAACTCTTCGTATTCTGTGAATTTGATCTTAAAATGATTAAATGTTAGATACTTAACTGTTTATGGTAGGGACCGCAGCATGGTAGATTATTAGTTATCTAGGGGTCCCTTGAAATCTTTTGGACCTTATCCGCGGCATTCAATGGGCGATGGTCGCGGCCCTTTAAGTTTTGAGATTTATCCTTCGACATGCATATCAACTTAATCTTCCACGGTAGTGGGGTTTTTCAGGGCTCTGGATCCCTCCCTTGTATTTTGAACAGTCTTAAAACTTTCAAGAACCAATTAAACATCCACGATAAATAATTGTAATTGTTGTTAGAATTCCTTGACTCGACCTTTAGCAATTTTAGAGATGGCTATGGTAACAAAACTCTAATTCTATTTGAGATGGTTATTGCGATAATTTATGTTCCCTTGCTGATATTGGAGATGGTTTCGGCCAGTAGGGCTAGAGGGTAATCCCTTTGGTTCAATGAATAGGGTTGGCAGTGTTTTAGCCCATTAAAAACTATGTTATGGAAATAATTCCCATCAAGCAAATATTTACTATTCATACATAATCTTCCCGCGGCTTCTTAAAGTCTTTTCCAAACCATACTGGCTGTGACGCCTAACTGCGGACTCTGCTTTTTAGGTATTGCTGCAGACATATGACCCAGATGAGTTTCTAAGAGGCTTTTGGGCAAAGAATTTTGGAACCTCTCTTCCTGAACTATCTACCGTTCCCCCTCTGAGATCAATAGAGCCTTGCCAACTAAAGGATTGCCCCAACTGCATAATAATAGACTTAGACTCCGCATATTCTGCGTCTAGGAAGGATTTTTAGTCCGTGCCAACGGAAGAAGAATCCAATTCAAGTAATCATCCACTGGGTACAGGAGATGATGCTGTAGAAATTAGGGATAACCGGGAAGGTCCATTTGGGAGGGTTGAGAGACCCCTAGCTGCGCTTGATATCCATAGCATCATGACACAATATTGGGTTGACCAGGTGGTTGAGGCCTTCGAATTTCTAGAAAATATTATGTGCTCAGCACCTGCCGCGAATAAGAGACTTTGCACAACTATGGCTGATGATGTAGTTTGCTTGCCACTTCATGCATTTATTTATGGGTTGCGGCTGCGACTGCCTGTTCCTGTTCCCATCCATCGTATCTTTTAGATAATGAAACTGGCCTCGACCCAAATAGATCCCAATGGATGGAGGTCCATACTTACCGCGGTTGTTCTTTGGGAGAACCAATTCAAAAATGACATTACTCCCGTAGAGTTCTTTCATTCCTATCGCCCAAAGGAAAATTCCATGAAGTTCATCGAGTACTATTACTTCTCGGTCCGTGACAGGGACGAGATCCTATATACTGGGAGGCCGAATAGTGTAAAGAACTAGAAGGGCAAGTATTTCTACATCTCCGGGGAAGGCTGGGAGATCCACCCCTAAGAGAACGAGAGGGATAAGTCATATCGAATGCCACGACAATTGGGTTCTCCCTCTAAGATAGGTATATTGATTATAGTCGCGTCCCGTCTTCCTAGTTTCATATTAAGCGCCGCTAACCTTTGATTTGTCCTTTCTGTAGTTGTTGACAACTTCCATTTGAACAAGCATCAAGAAAAGAGAGTTTCTGAGGCCGCGTCAATTCCTGCTGAAGAAAAGAGATTTAGTGTCCTTATGACCTCTATCACTATATTTGAGGCAGGTTTCTTTCCCAGCAAGTGTATTCCAAAAGACGTGGTCATGGGAGTTAATAATTTGATTCCATATTAGCCCGTTGCCTTTATTTTTGACTTTGAATATTTATTATTTCTTTTCCCTTTTCAAGTGAGGAGGTTGACAGGGAATTACTGGTCGCGCAGTTGGCAGAAATGGACGAGGACGTAGTCATTCTCAATAATACTGCACGGAGCAGGAAGAGGAAGAGGTCCAAAGCTAAGGCACCTGCCGTGGCTCCATCAACTGATTTGAACACTCCTATCGCGAACTCAACTCCTTCCATGGAGAAGACTAATGTTACAGCCCAACCATAATCTCAATTTGATGATGACATAGGATCCAACTAGGCCGCAGTAGGTTTGATGTCAAATGATGCTCCCCTCAATACAGCTTCACCGCCACCACCTCCTATTATTACAGTAAATACAAACTTAGCACCACCACAGTGCCATGGTGGAGTCTGTCCTGACGGTCATCCGTGGCCTCAGTTAAGGCAACCCGACCCAGATTCCTCATGGGACACAACTGTAAAGGACGCACGGAGGATGAAGAGGGCCCTTGATGCAGCGAACCTCGACAGGCTGGTGGGAGAAGACCACGACGACCTGGAGGACTGCGACCTCCATAATCTTCTGAGGGTAAGTTCTTTATTTTCTTTTATATTCTTTTACCTTCCATATATTACAACTAACTTTTTGATTTCAGGTCGCGGATGTCATGGTGGCCCAGAAGAGGAAGTATGAGGTTCTCTATCAACTGAAACGGGCCACAAATAGGGTGCACGCCGCTAACTTGGAGGCCGCACGGACTTCGTCATTTAAATCCGGGAATAAGTCTACTGTCGCGGCCCTCCAAGCAGCCCAAATGGACTTGGCTGCTACAAACAATGCAAGGGAGGAAGTGGAGGAAAATTTGAAACAAGCCGTAGAATCCCTCAAAGTCTCCAAGGTTTAGATCGCGAAAGTCACACGAGCCGCGGAGACTTCAAATAATAAGCTCATACTACTACAAAAGAAGTATAAAGAGTTTGAGGCAAAGTCCACCCAAGATGCCATAGACCATGGCCCAATAATAAAGAAGATGGAGGCAAATCATAGCGAATCTCTTCAGCTGGCCATTGACCACACAGTGGTGTCATTCAAAGGTTCTAAGGATTTCTTCCTCATCAATAATAGAGCTTACCTTCATGGCTACCAGGAGCCAAGGCATAGGATTATAAAGAATTTTCCTGAGATGTCGGAGAAGGACCTTGCCTGGGGGCTCGATGATGCCGAGCATTAATAATACATAGCTAAGCTCAAAGCCATGCCTGAAGAGAAAGCAAGGCTGAGAGCAGAAGTAGAAGCCGAAGCAGCGACCGCGGAGGAAGAGACTGAAACATTTGCGGAGGGTAAGGAGGGTGATGAGCAGGATGATGCTGCTTCCTGAGTTTGTTTACTTTTTGATCATTGATATAGGGCTACGTCCCTTTTCCAAATTTTAAACTATAGTGGTTGTGGCCCATTTTCTTATACTCTTAACAGATAATATCAAGGCTGCGACGACTTTTACATGCTATATACTTGATTAAATGTTTCAATACTTGCATGCTTTTCCTTTTGCTAATCGAATATATAACTTAAGCTTTGAGATTTGCTTACTTGATTGAATGAGCCTTCTGCAGCACCAGTATATAAATGGTGTAGACATGTGGCTGCGAACACTCTTCTTAGATTTTTCCATTCCTTTCTTCTTTCTTGTAGAAGGCTTGGGGTGCCGTAGCGCTTTAGCCAAAGCATCACATTTTTATCTATAGCCATACTCATTCGGTTGCAGCACGTTTGTACTCTCGATCGAACTGTGGACTATTGGGTCACTGATCGCTTCAATGCTTTTGTGAAGGTGCCGCGGCTATGTCTATAATGGTGCCTATACAGGTAACATGGCCCTTTTCCTCTTGTACCAATGATTGGAAGTTCTTTAGGTTGAATAGGGTCGCGTCCGTCTGATAAAGGTTGCCTTCATATTTGAAGGTGGTAGCTACATATTCAGGTTTTCACTCATGGGTAGCAGCACCTTCTAGTGTTTGAACCCCATCTTCTGCAGCTTTGTTTGTTTTCATCCCATAACTAACATGGATCATATAGTGTAGGCTATGTTTTTTCCTATGGCTTCCCCTTTAGTCGCTTTAACTGTCTGAAGCTTTTCAAAGGTCACTTTTAACGGTTGCAGATGTATTAACAAGACTATTGTAGATTTTAGGCCCCTTCATTTGAACATGAGCCTTTGTAGATATATGGGATACTTTCAAGCCTTCATGGACTGGGTTATGTTATTAAGCCACCCACAGCTAATATACGGGATACTATCAAGCCTCCCCAGGCTGGGTTATGTTATTAATCCACCCATAACTAATATATGGGATACTATCAAGCCTCCCTAGACTGGGTTATGTTATTAAGCCACCCACAACTAATATACGAGAGACTATCAAGCCTCCCCGGGTTGGGTTATGTTATTGAGCCCTCCACAGCTACTAATATATATAAAGCCATCCCTGGCTAGATATTATAAGCCTCCCAACTTGATGACGCATCCCGAAAGCTAAGAACGGGCATTGCAAGCCCTCGTGGCTAATAAAAGCTCCTTAGATCCTCAGCTGCGTTTATGAATATGATCACCATATGATATGATATAGTCGCACATCATGAGGGGAACTTATGAGCTAATTGAGATTGCAATCCCTCCATAAGTGCATCCCAAAATAATAAGAATCTTCCGAGATAATTTTTCATTCTTCCCTCGGAATCTATTTAAGACAAAAGGTCTTTTTGTAAGACTAACAGATTATGAAAAGAATATTCAAAATCAGGTATGGAAAATTTTGCTAATTTATAACTATTCATATATATATGAGTTTGTAAGGATAACACAAAGTTTTAGTTTAAAACAACATATGAGGAGTAGACAGATGGCATATAAGGGATAAGCATGAAAAATGAGCATGTGGCAGGTGAGATAAGGCTGCATCCCCTAAACATCTTTGAGGAACCTCCGCAGCATCCCTTGCCCAATTATACTTTCAACTTCATCCTTCAGAGCATAGCATTGCTCAGTGTCATGGCCATGGTCCCAATGGAATTTTCACCATGTAGCTTTGTTCCTCTTGTGGGGTGGAGCTCTCAACTTTTCAGGCCACCTCAACATCTTGTCTTCTTTGATGAACTCAAAGATTTCTTCAATTGGGTAGGCCAATGGAGTGTAGGTCCCATATTTCTTCTCTGCCTTCTCCATTCTCCTTTTCGGGCATCTGATGCCTGCTTCTGCTGACTTGTGTTTGGAGTGAAGCATGGTTGCCGTAGAGGTGGTTAAGGTGATTGTACATCTGCACAATATCATCTTTAATTTATGTGCTCTGGATGGACTCTCCTTCCATTATCTATTTTTGTTAGTCTTTACAAAGTATATGTATAATCTGGTACAAAACTAGTAGAAGTGAGTCATCACAAAAACATTGGAGTAACTAAGTAGGAAATGGGGATGCAGCGTTGTGCTGTTACACAGTTGAAAGGTGCCGCGACCAGTATAGCACATAGGTGCACTGTCGTGGCCTTTGTATGACATTCATCAAGGTTGAGATGGAGATCTCCCGAGTCCGTTCCTTGATGTTTTGAAGGCTAGACAGGCTGCGGCTTAAAGGTATTTAAACTACTCGTTGCATCCCTTGCTAGGCAAGGGGGAACGCAATCCCAAAATCAAAACCCAAACACTGAGTTTTTCTCTCGAAACATGGGGAGAGCATGCCTACTAGGGTCTATCCATGAGAGGATAACCTCTCGGTGTACACAATGGCACAATTCGAATGACGAACCCTAGATCATAGGCAAAGAACAACAAAAAGGGGTGTAAACATAATTCTTCCCTAACCATTCATCTTTTGGGGGTATAGTCCATCATGCTTTTCAGCACTATCTAGATGAAATGATATCACAGGGGCATGTAAGATAGATCCAAGGTCACAAAATAGAGACTAGAACATATCTGAATATACAAATTACCCATTTAAGGGTGTGAATATAAAATAGAGCTCGATAACCTGAATCTACTCATGAGACAATGATCCAAAGGATCCCCACGAATAAAATAAGGTGTTGAAGAACTCGAAATATAGAGAAACAAGATTAAAATATCTCGTTTCCCACAGACGGAGCCAAACTGATGATAAGAGAAATCAACCACAAGACGTTCTCATACTAGCAAGTCAACAGTAAAGTGTGTAGCAAGTAAATAGAGAGAAGACAGGATGTAGTGTGGTTTAGGCTTTAAAATAGGCCTACATCCACTGCGTTGCTCCATTCTCATTGTATGTGTTATATTGTACAATATAATCATGCCTAAAGAGGCGTACAAGTATGAGAATAAAGGAGAGTACATGATGACTAATGATCCCGGTGTGCCAGAGAAGTAGCTATGATTTGGGTGAGCAATTCTTGAGTTGTATGTAGGGGAGGTGTAGAGAGAATCGGTATTGTAGAAGCTGGTCCGGTTTTGTGGAAATCGATTCCCCATTTCGAGGTGTGGACCTCTATTTATAAGGGATATGCTCATGTGCAATGAGCACATGACGCACGCAGTCTGGATTTAGGATGGAGAGGGATGCAGCTTGTAAGGCAAACATCCTGAGCGCCGCATCCTGTAACTAGCAAAAGACAAAGGTGATGCGCCCTGGACTAGGTGGGTCCACGGCACCTTGATTGTGATCGCCCCCTTGATGAGGGGCCTCTCCCTGTATGAGGTAGGGTCGCTCCCTGTATGAGGTAGGGCCGTGCCCTGTATAAGGTAGGGCCGTGGCATGTAATCAATCCGCAGCAGGGTGCTATATTTGTACTATCAGTCCTAGTTGGGTACTGGGACATTTTTGTGCTAAACCGAGACCATTCAGGAGCGTTTTAGTCTTTTAGCATATGGGGGTGAGGAGACCTACAAATTTACAAACTCTAAATCTGATTATAACAGTTGTAAGCTAGGGTTAGAAATAAGATAAACTCACAAAAACCATTTGAGAGAAGAGAGAAATAATTCTCAAAGCCTAAGGAAGATTTTGTGAACGATTTAAAGGGTTCTTGCATCACAAACTAGTTGGGAAGGAATATTGGAGGAGAAATACAATCAAGCAACCACAAAAATCATGAAATCAGACCCTACTGAATACAAGGCAAGTAGTTAGTTGCAAATTAAATTGAGTTATAATACCCATGTGTAAGGTTTATGAAAAATATGATTTGATGAATATTCTTGGAGATAAAGAATTGAAAATAATGCATGATTGATAGGGATGGCAGGTAGAACGATTTAGACCTATAGAGGATTTGAAATCATAGAAGACCTGATTAAATAGAATTAAATCTGTATTTATGATTTAATATATGGGAAGAACATATTAAATTAGGGTTCTTGAATAATTATTGAATTTGATTTATTTTGGGCCTGATTTGTGAAGATTTGTGATGTTAAAATCTTTGGAAATCATCCTAGAGTATGTAGGAATGATTAGGGATCTTTGGTTGCGAGTTTGGCGCATTATCATATGAGTTAGATAATTAAAAATGGTGAGAAATGCATGAATAGGACGACATGGGCATGCACCTCCTCGATCGATCGATCGAACCTTGAATGTCGATCAATTTATGGAGTCGATCGATCGATCCAAGCTGATTTTGGGTTCTTTTGATGGTTGAGTTCTATTCGATCACCAATGCTTGAGGGAAACCTTTGTGATGATATTTTACCTATGTAGGGACTTAGAGAGTACCAGTAGGAGTATACTGGGGGTCGGTTATATTCATTGAGTGCAAGAATTGGAGAGATGGACTGACGAGGATAAACCAATCGAGTGGGGCATCAGAATTTGGGATTTGAATTTACGGAGAGAGTAACCATCAATTCAAGAAGTATACTAGTAGGTTAGAGATAGATTAAGTACTGAATATAAGGGAGGGGTAACTAGGGCCCTTAGAGTTGTGTGAATACTCAATTAAATGCGGTAGTCAGATAAATGATAAATTAAAAGTACGGTGGATACTAGAGAGAAAAATATTACGTACGAGTTGAAATATTTAGGTTGTGTGTATACCTATTGAATTATATAGATACTTAGGTGGAGAAAGTACCTAGAGTATAGTTGCCTATATTAGGGTCGAGGTATGAATTCCGAACTAATATATGGAAATAGTAAATTGGGGTCGCGATGAAAGAGATCTGAAGCAATAATATATATAAGAATTTCATAAATGGGGTCGAGGTATTTTTTTAACCAATATATGAAATAAATTTTGGGTTGAGGTAACATTCCACACCAATTCTTTTACTTGGGGTCGATGGACTATTCCGAACTAAGGGTCCTAAATGTGTGGGTAAGGACATAATAGTGAAGCATGAATTTTAGTATATATTATGTGTGGAATGTATACTATATAAATAATCTACTTATATGAGATAGTAGAAATTAGATGACGTACATATATCTACAAGTAAATTAAGGGGAGAGACTTAATTGGAAAGATTATTTGATAAATAGTGATTATCTAAATAATGAAATTTAGTAGTGAGACTTAATTATAAAGGTAAGTGGTAATGAGACGAGAAAAGTAATGTAAGCATAACATATGAGATGTGTTACTATTAGCGTACTGTAAGGGCGGTATGAGAACTTAGTCGCTTAGATAAGTTCAGTTGAGTAGTATGGTTTAGTTAGCTTGAGTAGTACAACTAGATTGGCTAAGTACTAGACGTTAGGCGTGCACTATAGATGAGGGGTGAGTCAACTCAAGAGAGTGTGAAAAATCTTAACGTGTGTAATCAATAACCCATCTTACTTTGATAATTACTTGCAAAATATTTTCAAAACATTTTGAGTACTAACTCTTGCTATAAAATATTTAAAAACCTTTTAGGTGCCCAACCACAGGGATGTCAGGCGTGATATTCTGATCCAGGAAGAAGCAACTGTGAGAAGAGTGGATTCTTACAAGACTTTGCTTAGATGCTTACATTTATCATTCCTAGTGTAGGAATCTATCATCTGATGTCAAATTTATTTTAGGGCATGTTGCCCACCCTTTTCAGATTCAGTATTTAGACGTGAGTGGTTTTAGTAGTTTACTTGCTTGGTTTCCTTGCTGATGTCTTTTGGACAAAATTTAATTATAGCATTTGATGGTTCGGGTTTTATTTTGGAGTTGTAATATTATATTATTGTTGATGTTCTGCTTTATTGACTACATATAAAAACATTAAAATTTTAACATCCGCTTTTTGAATACTAGGTGGTTAGTAAGTTTAAAATGTTTTCGACAGTGATGCTAAGAAGGAAGCAAATGAGATTCCTATTTTAATTCAATATAGGACTGATCACCCGATATTTTATTAGGAGGGGTATCACAGATGGTTTAGAGCATCAGGTTCTAGTGCCTTTAGGATCTGTACAGCTTATTACGTTTTCCGCGTATTGTTCGTTTTCTATAGAGCCCTATTGATAGGACTGTTGCGCATGACATCACGTGTTTGAGATTTACAAGCTTCTGCTATTTTAAATTGTATTGAATATGAACTCATATAATTATATCGATGTTCCAAATGCCACCGATGAGAGAGCGAGTAGAGAGGGCAGTAGCTAGAGATTAGGCTAGGGAGGATCCTCAAAAGGAAAAGGTGCCACCACCACCACCAGAGATGATTTCTACTACTCAGGTAGCAGTGATAGTGTCCCAGGCAGTTGAGACAACAATGAGAGCATTGGCAGCCCACTTTCCTCAGCCTTAGGCACATCCCTCAGTGGCACCAGCAATTCAGGCCTCGGTAGGACCACTTTCTTGGTAGCGAGTTAGGGAGACCTTCCAGAAGGTCCATCGGCTTGAATTTTGGGGTAGTACGGACGTAGTCGAGGCTTGCGACTGAAAGTAGAACGTTCAGTTCCATCTTCGAATGCTTGAGTGTACCGAGGCACATAAATAGATTCTTTCTACTTTCCATCCAGTGGGAGCAACATTACAGTGGTGGGAGTCAGTTACCACCACAGAGGAGAGGGGCTTGATGACGATTACTGATTTCTGTGTGTGGTTTGACCGCAGGTACTTCCCGCCTACACTAGATTCAGAGATGAGGAAGAAATTTATTGAGTTGGTTCAGGGTGATCACTCAGTAGCTGACTATGAGGAGGAGATCACCCTCCTGGATAACTTTATTCCAGACGAAGTGAGCAACGACGAGCGAAAGAAGTCAAAGTTCATGAATGGTTTAGCCTAAAAGATCTGGTAACATTTGATCGGTAACCCATCATTGATGACCTATACAGATGTCATCAATGCCTCACTAGTATACTATCAGGATCATCGCTTCCATGCGAAGGGGAGAAAGAGAGTTGAGCCTAGCCAGTTGGGCAAGGCAAATGGGGGTAGTGACAGTAACGAATCGCAGCAGCAGGCAGTGGGTCAGCTAGGGCCGGATTCTCGATAGGGGAACTCTGCCAAGAGATTCAGTCATGAGAGACATCGATCTGACAACAAGTCTACTAGGGTCCCCAGTAGCAGGTTCCTCAGGGCCGTCACGACTATGGTGGAGGTCATCAGGGCTAAGGCCGTCAGGGCCAATAGCAGAGGCAGTTTTGAGGGGCAATGATTCACATGTGGCCAGCAGGGTCACAAGAGTAGGACTTGTCCACACAGAGATAAGGCATAATAGCAGGGTGCCCAATAGGGGCAGCAGGCTCCGTTGACGCAGCACCAGCACAGGCCCCACAGCAGCAACAGGGCCCGATGCATCACGGGCGTATATTCGACGTCCGAGACGTCTCCATACAGCCAGCACCTTTGGCACCATCGGCAGTCAAGAGTACATTTCCTATGCATGGTCAAGAGAGTAGTATACTATTTAACACGAGTGCGACACACTATTTTATTTCCACTATATTCTCCCGAGCGACCGATCTTTTTGGGATAACTGACACTCATCTTATGTGTGTGGAGTCACCTATGTGTAGTGGGTCCCTTATACACTTGATCTGTAGGGATGTGGACATTATGATTGGAAGATTGAGTTTACTGGCAGACCATCTAGTGTTATAGATGGAAGGTTACGATGTCATCTTAGTCATGGATTGGTTGGCGGGTTATAGGGTGATGGTAGAATTCTATGAGAGGACTATCGTATTTCCCATTCCAGGACCGGAGATGTTCCTACTGGAGATGCCTCTTCCCGAGGGAGGATCACGCACTCATTTATATTACATTGAGGAGGAGACCTCACAGGTGGTGATTGTTTCACTGAAATCAATCCCAGTCATGAGGGATTTTGAGGATGTCTTTCAAGAGATACCAGGGTTACCACCTAGAAAGGAGATCGAGCTCGTTATTCACTTAGAACCGGGGATGAGATCGATTGCCAGAGCACCGTATCGTATGGATCCTTCATAGATGCGAGAGCTGAGAGAACAGATTCGGCAGCTCTTGGGACAGGGTTTCATCCGATGGAGTACGTCACCATGGGGTGCACTAGTGTTATTTGTAAGGAAAAGGGATGGTTCACTCCGTTTATATGTAGACTACATAGAGTTAAATAAGGTGACGATACATAATAAGTATCCGTTACCCAGGATTGATGACTTTTTTGATCAGTTGAGAGAGGATGTATACTTCTCAAAGATCGATTTGGGGTCAGGTTACCATCAGTTGCGCATTCCAGAGGAGGATGTACCTAAGACTGCTTTCTTGTCACGGTACGGGTCATACGAGTTCAGGGTGATGCCATTTGGGCTCACTAATGGCCTGCAGTATTCAGAGAGTTTTTGGACTAGTATGTGATTGTATTCATAGACGACATTATGATTTTGTCTCGCACGGAGAAGGAGCACACCGAGCACTTACGAATGGTCTTCAGACGTTATTGGACCATCAGTTGTACGTTAAATTCAGGAAGTGTGGGTTTTGGCTTCAGAAGGTTCTATTTCGAGTAAGGTATCGACGGTGAGGGAGTGGGGAAAACCCATGACACCGATTGAGATTTTTAACTTTTTAGGGTTAATCGGGTATTATCGTCATTTCATCAAGGGGTTCTCAAATACTATCGGTCCTTTCAGGAACTTAACTCGAAAGGGAGTACCATTTGTGTGGAGTGACTACTTTCAGTTAGAATTTGATGAGATAAAGGATAGGTTGACATCAACACCCGTCCTTGCATTCCCTAGGAGTGGAATGGAGTACCGGGTCTATACTGACGCATCCTTGCAGGGAATTGGAGGTGTGCTATAGCAGGAGGAGAGGGCTGTATCTTATCCATACCAAAATCTAAAGCCACATGAGAGGAATTAACCCACCCACGACCTCGAGTTGGTAGATGTCATTTTTGCATCGAAGATGTGGAGACATTATCTTCTAGGGGAGCAGTTTACTCTATTCACGGATCATAAGTCACTTAAGTATCTCTTCACACAGAAGGATCTGAATATGATAAAGAGGCGGTGGCTCAAATTTATTAAGGATTACCAGTTTGATATATAGTATCATTTTAGTAAGGCTAACGTGGTGGCAGACGCGTTAAGCCGAAGGCCTACTACAGAGGTAGCAGGGATTTTGAAAGTCAAGTGGTGCGAACTTCGACATGAGGACGAGGTACCCAGAGCATACATAGAAGTTTTAGCTATCACTCCCGAGAGTGTCATGCGAGTGGTGAGAGCATAGTCAGAGGACCTATTTTGTTAGGACAAAGTGCGACAGTTGCTAACCGAGGGGAAAAATCCTTATCTATCAGCTCAGAGGGTGGACTACGGTTTAATGGGAGACTGTTAGTACCCAGGGATGAATATTTGAGACATGAAGTCATGACGAAGTCGCACGGGTCGAGGTTTGCGCTACATCTCAGTGGGGATAAGATGTACCAGGATATGCGACGACAATATTAATAGTCGAGTATGAAGAGAGAGATAGCCGAGTTTGTCTTAAAGTGTGTTATGTGTCAGCTTGTGAAAGTTGACCATCAGAAACCTCCAGGGATGCTACAGACACTGGAGATTCCCGTCTGGAAGTGGGAGATCATTTCAATGCATTTTATTACTAGGCTACAACCATCGCAGAGAGGCCACGATTCCATATGGGTGATAGTTGATCGATTGACTAAGGTAGCTCATTTCGTACCGCTTCGTACTGATTATGATACGATGTCGTACGCGTAGCTATTTATTTTGAAGATCGTTAAGCTTCACGGGGTTCCTATAAATATTGTGTCTGATAGAGACAAAATATTTGTGTCGCATTTCTGGTAATGTTTTCAGGAGGCCATGGGCACAGACTTGCGGTTGAGTACGGCGTATCACCCACAGACAGATGGGTAGACTGAGAGGGTAAATTAAATGCTTTAGGATAGGTTAAGGATGTATATCCTAGACTTTGGGGGAGGATGGGAGCGATATATTCCATTGGTAGAGTTTTCATATAATAACTCTTACCAATTCACTATTGGTATGGCTCCATTCGAGTCACTTTATGGTTGGCCTTGTCGTTCGCTCGCCTAATGGTTAGAAGTGGGGGACAATAAGTTATTGGGGCCGGAGATGATACATGAGACTTCTGCCAAGATAGAGTTAATTGGAGGATGTATTCAAATAGCTCAGGATAGGAAGAAGAGTTATACTGACGCCGATAGGAGACACGTGGAGCTAGAGGTGGGCGACAAGGTGCTGATCCGGGTATCTCCTATGAAGGGGATTATGAGGTTTGACAAGAAGGGGAAGTTAACACTGAGATATATGGGACCATTTCCTATGAAGGGGATTATGAGGGGATAATGAGGTTTGAAAATAAGGGGTAGCATACAGATTGGGAATCCCAGAGCATCTTCAACAAATACACGATGTGTTCCATGTGGCGTCGCTGAAGAAATACAGGAGGAGCGAGAGAGGCTTCTGGTACATTCCACTTGAGGAGATTGATTTGAAACAAGCTATCTAGTATGAGGAGCTACCCGTGGGTATTATGGATCATAGTGAACGTAAATTATGATCCAAGGTGGTACCATTAGTGTGAGTGTAGTTGGAACATCATAACGTTGAGGAGTTGACTTGGGAGAGGGAGGCGGATATGCGAGAGCAGTATCTAGAGTTATTCACCGCAGGTATTTCCTAATTTCGTCCTCCTTTGTAAGGGGGGAAGTATGTAATACCCTGTATTTTTTTATATTTAGAATTTAATTAATTGAGTAATTAAATAGGAAAATATGTTTCAATTTGAATTACGTGAGTGCAGTAATTTAATAGGATTTACTTTTTAGATTACACTAGTGAAGTAATTTAATGTGATTTAATAATAATTATGATTATTGAGTGATTAAATAATAATTATCGTTATTAAATATTAATTGAGAGATAGAACTGATTAATATTATGATTCGAATTTACTTAGTGTGAATAGTAAATATTGATGGATAATGTGTATGGCATAGCGAGTGATATGGACGTACTTGATTATATCTCAACCGAGTGTCGCGTGTAGACTAATTTGAAGGTGAGATAGGAAATATATTTTTAAGTGACTCAAATGTAAATTTAGAGGTCACGGTTGATTCCGAAAGGGTCAAATTAGTCAAAATAGTATACCCGGGGGTACTAGTCGGGTATCAGGACATTTTTGGGCTAAACCGGGACCATTCAGGGGTGTTTTAGTCTTTTAGCATATGGGGGTGAGGAGACCTACGAATTGAAGTCTAGGGTTAGAAATAGGATAAACTCACAAAATCCATTTGAGAGAAGAGAGAAACAATTATCAAAACCTAAGGAAGAGTTGGTGAAGGATTCCAAGGGTTCTTGCACCACAACTAGTTGGGAAGAAAGATTGGAGGAGAAAGACAATCAAGCAACCACAACAATAACGAAATCAGACCCTACTGAATACAAGGCAATTCGTTATTTGAAAATTAAATTGAGTTATAATACCCATGTGTAAGGTTTATGAAAAATATGATTTGATGAATATTCTTTGAGATAAAGAATTGAAAATAATGCTTGATTGATAGGGATGGCATGTAGAACAATTAAGACCCGTAGAGGATTTGAAATCATAGAAGATTGATGATTAAATCGAATTAAAGCTGGATTCATGATTTAATATATGGGAAGAACATAGTAAATTCTTGAATAATTCTTGAATTTGATTTATCCTGGGCCTAATTTGTGAAGATTTATGATGTTTAAATTGTTGTAAATCATCCTAGAGTATGTAGGAATGATTAAGGATATTTGGTTGCAAGTTTCGTGCATTGTCATGTGAGTTAGATAACTATAAATGGTGAGAAACGTATGAAGAAGATGACCCGTGCCTGCATCTGCTCGATTGATCGATCGAACCTTGAATGTCGATCGATCGACTCCATCGATCGATCGATCGATCCCTCAATCGATCAATCCAGGCTGATTTTGGATTCTTTTATTGTTGATTTATATTCGATCGCCGACGCTTGAGGTCAACCTTAGTGATTCTAGTAGGAGTATAGTGGAGGTCCGTTATATTCATTGAGTGCAAGAATTTGAGAGATGGACCGACGAGGATAAACCAATCGAGTGGGGCATCGAAATTTGGGATTTGAATTTACGGAGAGAGTAATCGTCAATCCAAGGAGTATACCAGTAGGTTAGAGATAGATTAACTATTGAATATAATAGAGGGGTAACTAGGGCCCTTCGTGTTGTGTGAATACTCAATTAAATGCGATGGTGAGATAAATCATAAATTAAAAGTACGGTGGATATTAGAGCGAAAAATATTACGTACGAGTTGAAATATTTAGGTTGTGTGTATACCTACTAAATTATATACATACTTAGGCGGAGAGAGTACCTAGAGTTTGTAGCATGCTTTAATGCTACAAATTATGTATTATAGCAATGTGACTTCATTTCGGGACTTAGAGTTATCGGCACTGTTATCAAGCCGCTGAAATATTATGATAATGTCGATGTAATCTTATTTATGCAGAAATGTTAGGTATTATAAGAGTAACTAAGCACATTGAATGTAAATACCTTTTAATTAAAGAAGAAATTCTAAAACAACGAGTGTCACTTGAACGCATTAATACAATTGTTAACATAGAAAATTCACATAAATGGGCTATCACAATAGGCGTTAATGAAGCATGCTTAAGACACGGGTCTTAATTGTAGCCAATAATGTTTTGATGTTGTGAATTGCTAGTGCTTATTTTTTACACTACATTATGATATCAATAAAGTGTTTTGAAATTCAATATTTTTGTCTTTATTGTAAACATGCATGTGAATTAATGAATGTGACATGAATAGCTATTTTATAAAGATATTATAGGACCATTATTGACAACCCACACTTTGGGCCTAATTGAATATGACATTAGTGGCGTAGTACATGGAAGAAACCATACTCTTGAATAAGTCTGGAACTGCCATGAATCACATTAGTGTATTATTTAATAAAGGTAAATACTTTATTATGATTATTCTAAAGTTTATTATGTGTCTCATGTTCCTTGAATCAAATCATAAAGTGAAATGATTATATGGACCAAGTGGAAGACTATTGGAAATATTTAATAAATATCTAATTTTGAAATTAAGATAATTCAAAATTAGTTATTTAATTAAATATAAGTGTCGAACTTAATGTTGTCGACATAAGAATTTGGATTTGATAGGATTCTTTTAGATAAATCATTTAAATATTAATGTTATTGATCGGTGGTTAATTCCTAATCAACCCTATTGCGATGGATGGTAGAATTATAGTCTAACTAGGAAATTGGGTTCTATCTCAGCTTATATATAGTAGATTATTATCTATAAAATTATTTTCATTAAACACAATATATTGGGTAAGATGGGAGAAATTTGATATAACAACATTTATTTTCTATAAAATTTATGAAGTTTATAATGGAGCAATCATCAAGATGATTCAAAGAGATTTTTACAACATACTTGATTAATGAATTGGATCAAGGTAAGTCTTAATTTCTGTAATTTAGGCATATTTGTGAAAAAATAAAGATCCAAGATCATTTTATCAAGAAAAATTGTATGCTAAAGTTTAATCAAATTAATGTGTTCTTTATTAATATTATGGTATTAATAAGTATGTTTTCACTAAGACAAAATACCGTTAAAGGTAAACTAGATACCGACCTCTAGAAATACTTTAGTTTATTAGAGTACATGAAAGGAAACATCAATGATTGTTAAAAATTAAACAAGAGCTGTAATAACAACCATAGCTAATAGAATCTCGCTAAAAAGCCTACCCACAGGATACAATGTAGATGCTTCACTATGTGAGATGGATATGGAGAGGGACTCATTGAGGGTAAATTAAGTGGAGGTGGAGTCATTGGAACATGAGAAGATGGTAAATTAGATGGAGATGGAGATGTGGGAACTTGAGGAGATATTGGAGTGGGTGGAGATGAAGCTGTTGGAACTTGAGGTGAGGGTAACGAATGTGGAGATGGAGATGGAGTTATTGGAACTTGAGGAGACGGTATAGTAGTTGGAGATGATGGAGCCATTGGAATTTTAGGAGAGGGTAAAGTAGGTGGACCTAATGATGGAGTTGTTGGAATTTCAGGAGTTGTTGGAACTTCAGGAGATGTTGGAGTGGGTGGAGATGAAGCCGTTGGAGCTTGAGGAGAGGGTAAAGAATGTGGAGATGGATATGGAGTTATTGGAACTTGAGGAGATGGTATATCATTTGTATTCGATGGATCCGTTGGAATTTGAGGAGAGGGTAAAGTAGGTGGACCTGAAGATAGAGTTGTTGGAACTTCAGGAGATGTTGGACTGGGTGGAGCTGAAGCTGTTGGAATTTGAGGACAGGGTAAAGTAGGTGGAACTGAAGATGGAGTTGTTGGAACTTCAGGAGACGGTATACCACCTAGAGATGTAGTTGCTGAAGCAATTTCAACCACATTGATTTCCACCTTTTGTCCGCCCATGCAATTAGTGAGGACTCCAGAGATGAAGTAATAGTATTCGATTTTCTTGAGAGTGATGAAGTCATTTCCTGTTGCTTAGGTGGCAAGAGGGGACGCCGTATTGTATGATAAATACTTTTCTTTCGTATCAACTTGCACCACATTGCTGTCATTCTCTGGCAAGTACCGAAAAACTGTACACAATGACATTTATGAGATATGACAAAGGAGATATATTATTATTTATATCTAATATAAAATTATTTTAACATATCATGTATCATAGTTTAACATAACATAACCTACTGAAAGTGAAGTTCCTTGATTAATGATCATGTACAAATAACATAGAATAACTATTTTATTCACTCTCTCTCGAAATCTTTTTGTTAATAAAATTAAAATACAAGAGAAGAGAAGAATATGGAAGGATATTAAAATAGAAGATAAGAGCATAATATGATAGTATAAATCTATTGATTGATCTAATTAAACATTGTGGATTTCGTGTTGTGTTGCATGACATTTTATGACACATTAATACTATTTTGAGTTTTCACTTGTATTAAATATAACATTGAAACACAACAATAAAATAAAATAAAACGCAATTAAAGCCTAAATTCATTGACATTCTTTATTCAATCAGTAAAATTGTAAACCCTTAATATGAATGGTCTTGTACTTTCATACTTTCATACATAATTTAAGAATATATATATATATATATACCGAGCTATCAATTAAACGTAGTGGAATTGAATTGTACGAGTCATATATCAAGTAGAATTTACAACGCAATTCCCATCAATTGTGTGTGCTATGAATAACAAGTCTCATTGTGAATAACAAGTCTCTATGAATACCACTATGTTTAAAACCCATGCTTTGTCTGGGAACTAAAACCATAAAAAATAAAGTCAACTACAACTCAAAGTTTAAGAGACATAACTATTTTTTTCTAACAGACATCTATTTTTAATGGAGAAACGTCCCATTTACCAAAAACTATTCTCTTGCAATTTATCTATAAATACCAATAAGAATTATGGATTTTTTTTAACTTTAATACAATATTATCAGTTTATTAGACTTTCATCACTAAAAGTAATCATTCACTAAAAGTGATCGTTGGTGACTTTTTGTCTAATAAATAGATAAATTTGTATTAAAGTATGAAATTGAAGATTATAAAGTATTAAATTAAAAAAAAAAAGAATTATTGATGCATGGCATGATAGAAAAAAAAACAATAAACCAACACAAACTGAATAACACACACAAACACAAAGATATATTGAATGTGTATATATATATATATATATATATATATATATATATATATATATATATATATATATATATATATATATATATATATATATATAAGAGAAGCAGAAAGCACTCACGGAGGATATCTTCAATGTGAAATTGGTGATTAGCAGCTCAATTCGTGTAATTAACGTTCATATGGGTCCAACATTCTTTGTCCCCAACCAAGTAAACATACGCATTAGAAACTTTTAGTGAAGAAAAAATGAGGAGCAACATGATTATCAACACATCCAACTTCACTCCTAAACCCATGTTTTGTTTACGTATTTCGTAAGTTGTGATGAGAGAAAATGGGATGGTCGATGTACTATTTATAACGCGCACACCATTAAATTGAGGAAATTGGACTTTTTGTCTTTTCGTCTCTTCACATTCTATTAACTAAAAAGAGGGGATATCTGTTTGACGCAACCATTGTTATTTCCTTACCGTGCACAACATTAAATTGAGAAAATGGGACTTTTGGTCTGTTCGTCTCTTCACTTCCTATTAACTAAAAAGAAAAGGGAAACTTTATATGTCCCGCCAATTTGTACCGCCTGGGAACCGCATCCTTTTTTCCATTTTTTTTTTTTGTTTCTTATACTTTAGTTTTTATATAGAAACAGTTTTTGTATTAAAAAAAAATAGTTTTTCTATTATTATAAAAATAAAAGTTTTTTTAATTAAAGAGAAATAGTTTTTCAATTAAATAAAAAAAACATTTTTTTAATTAGAACTTAATAGTTTTTAATTAATTTTTTTTCATAAATAAAAATAAACTATGTTTATTAACATGGTGATATCGCGATTGATTACTTCCGCTAGCGAGAATTCGGATTCCAAGTCCCACATCATTTGTTGAATGTGGATCCGCGCCAACGACACTAATTTATCGCGATTTTTTTTAATAAAAAAATATCACGATTAATTTGGGTCCATGCTAGTGACGCAAACATTTTCGAATCGAAATCATTTGTTGAATGTGGGTTCGCGCCAGCGGCACTAATTAATCGCGATATTTTTTCAATAAAAAATATCGCGATTAATTAGTGCCGCTGGTGCGGACCCACATTCCCGGACCCAAATCATTTATTGAATGTGGTTCTACGCCAGCGACACAAATTAATTGCGATATTTTTTTCAATAAAATATCGCGATTAATTAGTGCCGCTAGCGTGGACTCACATTCTCGGACCAAAATCATTTGTTGAATGTGGGTCCGCGTCAGCGGCACTAATTAATCGTGATATTTTATTGAAAAAAAATATCGCGATTAATTTGTGTCGCTGACGCGGACCCACATTCAATAAATGATTTGGGTCCGGGAATGTGGGTCCGCGCCAGTGGCACTAATTAATCGCGATATTTTTTATTGATAAAATATCGCGATTAATTAGTGCCGCGGGCGCGAACAACATAAATTGTTTAATTTTAATAAAAAATATTTAATATTAGTAGGAAAACATTTTTTTATATATATAAACTGATTTTTTTATTTTATAAAAGACCGTTTTTTCTAGTTTTAAAAAAATACTGTTTATTTTCATATACAGAAAACTGTTTAAAACAAAAGAATAAAAAAAAAGGAAAAAAAATGCGGTCCCAATGCGGTCTACATGCGGTTCATGTAGAACCGCTCAAAAGAAAAAGAGGGGATGAGCGGTTCTACATGAACCGCATGTAGACCGCACTTTTGTTTTTTTCCTTTTTTTTTATTCTTTTGTATTTACCAGTTTTCTATATATAAAAATAAACAGTTTTTTTTTTAAATTAAAAAAAAACTTTCTTTTATAAAATAAAATAAAATAGTTTTATATATAAAAAAAGCAATTTTCCTATTAATATTAAATATTCTTTATTAAAATTAAACAATTGATGTGGGTCCGCGCCAGCGGCACTAATTAATCGCGATCTTTTTTCAATAAAAAATATCGCGATTAATTATTGTCGCTGTCGCGGACTCACATTTTCGGACCAAAATCATTTGTTGAATGTGGGTCCGCGCCAGCGGCACTAATTAATCGTGATATTTTATTATTATAGTTTAACATAACATAACCTACTGAAAGTGAAGTTCCCCGATTAATGAGCATTTACAAATAACATAGAAGAACTATTTTCTTCACACTCTCTCGAAATCTTTTTTTTAATGAAATTAAAATACAAGAGAAGAGAAGAATATGGAAGGATATTAAAAATACAAGATAAGAGCAGAATATGATAGTTTAAATCTCTTGATTGTCCTGATTAGACATTGTGGATTTCGTGTTGTGTTGCATGATATTTTATGACACATTAATACTATTTTGTGTTTTCATTTGTATTAAATATAATATAACATTGAAACACAACACAAAAAAAATAAAACGCAAAATAAAGCCTAGATTCATTGATATTCTTTATTCGATCAGTAAAATTGTAAACCCTTAATATGAATGGTCTTGTACTTCATACTTTCATACACAATTTAAGAATATATATATATATACCTAGCTATCAATTAAACGTAGTGGAATTGAATTGTACGAGTCATATATCAAGTAGAATTTACAACGCAATTCCCATCAATTGTGTGTGCTATGAATAACAAGTCTCATTGTGAATTTTAAGATGTTAACGCTACGTTTAAAACCCATGCTTTGTCTTGGAACTAAAACCATAAAAAATAAAGTCAACTACAACTCAAAGTTTAAGAGACATATCTATTTTTTTCTAACAGACATCTATTTATAATGGAGAAAGGTCCC